>JAPYYQ010000399.1:0-113791 GCA_030522585.1 Anagyrus pseudococci
TACATGAATTTTTTTGGAATTTTCCGTTCAGCTATATTCAAAATAATAGGGGGGGTCCGTTTTGCCCGGTATGTCCGTTTTGCCCGACCTTCCCCTAAAATTAACTAAATAAATTTTGCTAGTGGTGTAATTACTATATAGCCAGACCTCTCGTACGAATAATAATTAACTATTCCGAATGAAGTACTAGAAAATTGGATTAATCATCTATTACCTCGAAATTTGACATTAGCAACGTTAATTATTCATCTCGTCGATAAATTTTCCCTGCGAATCGAAATAAAGGCACCCCCGCGGTTTTTCCAAAAAATCAAACCTACGCATTTTCGCTCGAAAACAAAAGCCGCTGATGAAATTGAAGCGCTATACAATTCGCGTTAATTACATTCTACTCCGCGAAACAGGCTACAAGTATCAAAGAAGAAAAAAAGTGGGGAGGGGGACCTAAATGGGACAATAGGCTTGCAAAAGCTAGCTGAACGATGCGCGCATCTGGAGCTTAGGAAAAAGTCCGGGGCGAGTATACGTAGGAGAAAAACCGACAGCTTAACCGGCAATTATCCCGGCGCGAAGATCGCCCTGGCCCCACCTCGTCCGTTCCGCTTTTCCGCGGAAAAGCGTTTGTGCACTGTGGAAAAGAAGCGACGACGCCCGGCGAGAGTGCGAACGCGCAAAAAGCTACGAAGAGAGAGAGACAGAGACAGAGAGAGCTTGTGTAAGACGTCGGCGGCGGCGGCGGGTGCGCTGCGGAAAAAAGCGCAACGACGTTCGAGTTATTGCGCAGTGGCCGCACGCGCTGGGAAAGTAATTTTCGTGTTTTGCGACGAGCAGAGCGCTACTTACGGCTGAAGCCACTCGCTCTCTCTTTCTCTTACTTTGCGTCCAGCCGCGGCAAAGACGAGCCGCTGGTGTAGTACTTGCGGAGATGGGAGCGTCCCCCCCCTCTCCCCGCTCCTTCCATTTTTCCTCAAAGCTCCGTGCTAGTTGGGTTATAACTGCAGCGGCTCTCGCGTTTTACGGTTTTCCAGCACGAGCCCGACTCTATATACGCTATGTGTGCCTCTACGGATTTTTACTCCCTGCCTCTGTGCCTCGGCTGATGCTCGCGAAGATTACTCCAGCTTCGCTGCTTTAAGACGCCTTGCCTGGCGAGTGACCTACGCGGCGAATAAGAGAGATTTCTATTCTTCTCTCTTTTTTCTTTTTGCTTGATTATTTTTCTTTTCTCTGATTTACGGCTTAACCGCGAGAATGAAACGTTTAATTATGAATTCGAATTTGAGAGACTTTTAAACGTGTTGCAAATTTGAGATTATTATAAAAAGCAGGGGAATTACTTTCTTGTTAATTATTTATGAGGGCGTTAAATGAATAATAGAGCTGGGCTATTTGTAAAATAAATATTGATGGTAATGAAGATATTATATCTCGGGCTTTATCATGTAAATTAATGTATTGTTTGCAATACGGTTATTCTTTTTATTCCAAGCTGGCAAAGTGTATTTTTAGAACGTTATTTTATTCAGAATAGAAGGGTTTAAGTTCTCTCGTACATTTATTAACGCCAAGTATAATTATGCTAAAGTTAACGTTCCTTAATTCAAACAATAATTAGTTTATTGTTTCATTTTTTAATCTGGTAACTTAGAAACCGAATTCGTATTCCGGAAATGTAAGAATAAAAAAAAACGTTATTTTAAGAGCCGCGCAGATTTTTCCCGATACGCGCGATCGAGCTTTAGCTATAAACGAGCTCCAAAAATAATTCTTAATAAACATACTCTCATTTCCGTTCCATTAGCTACTTGATTCTTTCCTTTCAGCCGAAAACACGACGTTACAAAAAAAAAAAGATTCCTTTCACCATATAAAAGGGACTCGAGCGTCAGCCAAGCCGGAGGACGAACTCTAAAAAATACCTGTCGCAGCAGTAGCAAAGGGAGCAAAAGGAGAGACACGGCACCACGCGCGCAGGAGAGAGAGAGTCGGAAGAAAAAGGAAAGCTATCCATCCGTCAAGTGGCCCGTGCGTCCGTCCCGGCCGCCGCGGCGTGCACACATAACCGCGAAACAAAAGCGTCGTCGTCGGCGGCGGCGTCCGAGAAAGAGACAGGAGAAGAAGAAAAAAAAAGGGAGCGTAGGAGTAAAAGATAGAGGCGCACACCATCCACTTTCTTGCAGGGGAGACACGGCTTCTGTCTACTCCGGCAGCAGCAGCACCACCACCCACACACGCGTCTCGCTCTCTTCTCCCGAGGCTTCGCCCCGGAAAGTAGAGAGAAAACAAAAGACACGTGCGCCCGCGGGAATAACAAAGGCGCGACTGCTCTTCTCTGCCGCGAGCCACACCACGCGCGAGGGATGGGGCTCTAAGTAGCCCTCCTCCCCCCTCCACCCCGTAAACCCCTTACGCAAACCCTTCCGTACACCCACACACACAGGGTCTTAGAGCTTGAACAGTCCCTCGGCCTACGTCCTTTTTTCCCCTCCTTCCTTTTTTTTATAAACGTCCAAGATAAGGACGACGGACGGGCGATCATTAGCGGCAGATAAACATTGCTAATTGCCGGTAGAGCAGAGTGACGAGGGAAGGGGTGTACGTATACCCGCTCTCTTTACCCCGTTTACCGTACTTACGCGGAGGGAGAGAGAGGCTTGGCTTTAGTTATCGATTAAGCTGTCGATAATACGCGCGCGCGTCTTTCTCCTGTAATTTCGCGCGAACTTTATTTCGAGACGAAGAGCGGGAAAGGGGGGGGTGGCTGGTGGCGGCTGTGTGTTAACTTCTGCCCGATGGCTTTGGCTTGATAATGGATTTGTTGCGAGACCGCGCGCCCGCGCTCTGTGACGAAGATTGAGCCGCCGAGTTTTGCCGGCGCTCGGGTGTACTTTCGAGACGCGCGCTGAAAGTATACAGCGTGGAAAATTGCAGAGAGAGAGAGAGAGAGAGAGAGAGAGAGAGAGAGAGAGCGAGAGAGAGAGTTGGATTAATTGGATTAATATAATGCCAATGATGTTGAGTGATGTTCCGTTAAGTTCGTGATGGGTTGAAGAAAAAAAAATGTGAACATAAAAATATCAATTCTAAATAGGTGATAAATAGGTGTATACGTTAGCACTGGCGTTGAATGTACGTTTGGACGCGTCAAGCGCAAGGAGAAACGAACGGAAGGCTACTTTCCGAAGCCCTGTCCACACAGCTCTCGGTTATACGCACGTACGTCTCTCAAAGTTTGCAGCCGAAACCAAACGGCCGGATAAGGGGGGAGGGGGGGGGGTGAAGCTTGGAAACGAGTTCTCGCCTCCTCAACGTGTTGTGTGCCGTTTTCCCGCGGGACGTTAATACAGAGAGTTGGACGATTGCAAGAGCGGAAACGCGGCTGTCTTCCAGGCCCCCCAACGCACAATGCCGCTGTTTTCCGCGACTTGAGCGACGGGCCAAAACGGCGAAACCTGCCAGGACACGCGGGATCCGACAACACAGGCAGTCAGATAAGAATCGGGATCTAAGCACACACACTTTGGCGGAAAGACGCGAAGAAAAATGAGTTTGCTAGTTAGAGGAGCGAATGTCGAGCGAAATCGGCCTACGCTATTCGCAACTACGAGGGGCGAGGGGGGAGGGGCTCCGAAGAGGAACAATAAGCTCCGAGAGCAGAATGAAAAACTTCCGCTCGTCCGGACGCGCGGGCGCGCGCGTTTATACGCAGCCGGCAAATTACTTTTTTCCATTAGTAGCCACATAGCGCACACAGGCCTTCCTGTTCGCCCTACCCCGTCGCCCTCCAACCACACTGGTCCCAAGGATGATGGAGGGGGAGAAAAAAAATGCAGCCCGACGCGAGCTGCATAAGACGACAACTTCATCTTTAGCCATGTCGAGGAGAGAGAGAGAGAGAGTTGGACCAACGAACCGAGCTGCACAAAGAAAATCGCCTCTGTTATAAGAGAGAGGCTGAAGGGGGACAGGGGAGCGAGGAGGAGGAAAGAAAAACTCCCATCCGGTTTTGCGCGCGCAAGAGTAGCTGCTTTTCTCCGCTTTTTCCTCCGAGACGAGGCCTATGCGGCTACCTCTCTATTGCCGCTCCGTTAAGTATGAATACAAGCACTGGCTCTATACGTAAAGAAGAGAGAGAGAGAGAGAGAGAGAGAGCGATGCTCGGGCATTGGAGGAAACGCGTTTCGAGTCTCTATGTATATGCAAGGATTAATCTTGGCCTTAGCCTCTCTCCCTCCCTTTTCTCCGCCGGCAGCCGGCAAACTCGTTCTTATCGACAAAAGCTGTGCGCGTGTACGGACATTGTTTTGCGGATATAAAGTAGTTGCTGCTTCTCGCCAGCTACTTCGTTATTATGATAATATATGGTAATACCCTCACTGCGTTAAGAGACTGGAATTAATTACGAACGATTGAAAAATGTACAGTGTTGGAGGAGGAGGAGGAGGAGCTGTCCAGTGTACGGAGGGAAGATGTTTTAAAAGCGATATACTGTAAGAAATCCTTCTTGATTGCTTTTCAAAATAATACGAGGAAAACTGGGAGAGAGATTAAAGCGCCAGCGAGACGAGGAGGAGAAACTGCATGGCTAAGCGAACAAGTTTCGAAAGCTATCCATTACCCCAGCGGAGACACGTCAAAATTATAATTTTCCAAGGACCCCACGGAGAGATAAGAAAGGAACACATGTCGTGGAATTACAATCTCCCAGTAATATATATAGGCGATTTAATGGCACACCGAGAGGAGAGCCGAGAGACAGCAAGCTCTGCGAAAACCTATCTCTCCAGCTTCTTCTCCCTGCTATCCTCGATTGCTTCCGATAAATATCGCAGCGTCGCTGTTTTTTTTCCATTTTTATCTTTTCTTTTTCTTCGGACCACGCTATACGCTTATTCCACGCGAAATATTACCCTAGGCTGCTACCACCCGTGTGTACGTGGAAAGCGTTCGAGTGACTTTAGCATTCTAATTTTCGAAATAAAGCCAAAACAAAATCTAACTTTGATAAGCAAAAGGTATAAAGATAAGAAAAAAATTGGAAAAAGAGGAAATTGAAAAATACGCGAGACAAGTTCAAACGTTTGGCTACAATATTCAAAGCCGAGTTGGCCGTAAAGTGTCGTCGAAGAAATTTCCCGCAGTTTGCTCTTTCTCCCACGTTTTCCGTGTGAGAGCAAAAGAAAGAAAGAGAGTCGCGCACACCGAAATTTATGAAAATGTATCGAAGAGAGAGAGAGAGAGAGAGAGAGAGAGAGAGAGAGAGAGAGAGCGACGCCAGAGAGTCGTACCGGCGCGCGATCCTTCCTTTAAAATGCGACCTGCCGCCCGAGCGTTCTCCTGCTCACCTCTCCCCCCTTCCCATGGGGCCACAGCCGCTGATTTACGGGCTTTGGCAGCGGCCTAAGCTGAGCCGGCATATTTTTAAAGAGTTGCTGCTGTGAGCTTCGGCCTTCCCTCTTCTCCCCCACCCTCTCACGCTCTTTCTCGGCTGGAACGTCGATTCAGAAGTTATGTGAGCGCGAGAGAGCGCAGGACGAATGGCCAGGGAGAGTCTCGGACTGCTCGCGGAACATCGAAACGCACTCGAAAAATATACAAGCGAAAAGAGCGCGTGCCTATATTCGCACATTTTTCGCGTTTTCCTCCGTACCCCCCTTCACCCTCTTTTCTGCTCAAGCTTTATTTGTCGTTTGGAGTTTTTTTTTATTATCCGCGTGGAACGTGAAAGGAGAGAGACGCTGAGAGGTGTTAGAATGCGCTAAATTGAGTGCGGTCGCTTTTTTAAAAAAGCAAATCTCCGAGGAATTTGGAAGCGAAGGAACGCGACAAGATTTCACGTTTATTTTTTGTGCTTGCACCAAAATTAATTTGTGTACGGAATATCAACCTAGGGCCATTAATCTAAATTCAAGGAATCCCGCTTCGGAGCTTTAATAATGACGAAATCTCGGTAAAAAAATGTATCGTAAATGAAACAAGCCCGAGCCTTTGCGCAGTTCAATTAACATAAAGGCAAACAAACTCGAGTCTCTCACTCGCTATATACCAAGTGCCGCAGACGCAATTTGCCCTTTGCTCACGGGAGACTCCGCAATTAATTTGCCCATCGCTGAATTCGTCAAGCGGACAAATCAAGACGAATGCGCAAGAGAGAGGCCTCCGGCTAGACAAAAACGGGGGGGGGGGAGCCGAGCGCGGAATTCGGCGGAAAATTCCAGGGAAATTAGGACACGAGCAGCTAGGGAGACAGACGGACAAGAAGAGACGCTTAGATATGAAGAAGAAAGAGAGGGAAAAAGGAGAGAGTGGGGAAAACGCGCTGCGGAGCCTAATCCAATTTATGACGCAGGAAGGAGAGCGCGAGGGAGCCCCGCAAACAGCGCGGATCCGTCCTTTGGCCGCGTAATCCTTAGGATTAACTTGGCCGCGTTGGCCCCGAGACTAGCGACGACGACGAATCGTCGACGGCAGGCAAAGACGTCGACGCTTGGCTGTTCTATGGGCTACTTGAATACCCAGGCTTCCCCTATCCTACGGCACTGCCTTTATTACCCCCGCTTCGCAAATTTTATGCATGCGTTAATCTTGATAATTCGACCGTGTTTTCGATGCCGGCAGTCGGTGTCCTATGCCTTTCTAGATTGCTCAGCATTTTACGATTATCATATCGAGCAAGACGCAATGTCGTACGGCTGATTGATTGTTTAATTTCGTTTCGGTAGGGAATTTATTATTGTTACGTTGCATTGTTTACTTTGGTCGGTTGGTAACTAATTAATTTATATATGAAACCTGATTACATTGAAATTTACGTCTAGCGAACGCGTTGAATAAATTTTAATCCCTGTGTGCTAATTTTGTAAATACTACATTTGTTGCAGAATGAAAAAAAAACAGGAATAATTTTGCCCTGCTAATCCCGTGGAATCCTCGGTTGAAATATCATCAGCCTTTGCAATATCATACACCGTAATTCCCTCATTGTAATAAAATCCAGTGAGTCGCACCTGAACGTTTGAACAAATAAAACAACGATGCTTTTAATGTGTATTTTGCACTTGCAATTTGTAATTCCCCCCCGTCCCGCATAATTCCCGTACGGATATCCCATAGAATTTCTTTTAAACGTAAGTTTTAATCTTATTAACATTAAATTATTTAAGTTGGATTTTATCCCCCCATTCCACAATCCCACTTCTTTTACAACCGCGCTCTTTACAACACGACAAATGTAATCTCGCCCTGAAAAATGCGCGAATAAGTCATCATGCGGCCCACACGCCGTGTTTAAAAAGCTAAAGAAAAATAAAAAAGTAGTGGGAGGGAGAGAGGAAAAAAGAAGAAAATGCCAAAAACAAAACTAAATCCCTGGGCTTTATTCAATTTTCATCCCCTACATTTTAAACAATCCACAAGCCCCTCGTTACGACGGAGAAAAAGAAACGCGGAGATAAAGAAAACACGAGGAAGAAACGAAAAATTTTCGCTCCGCGGGAGCGCGCGCGTGCATTAAATAATTTAAAAACAAAATTTCAGGATTTTCCAGCTGCACACTTACTTCCTCCCGCGCACACATCGTGCTTTCTCATCCTTCTTCCCTCTCCCCCTTCTACTCCCTTAAATCCGGGCGCTCGCGGGAAACTTTTATTTTTTTTTCACCTCCTCGTCGTACATTTCCGGCGGGGGCTCCACCTCCGAGCCAGGCTCGACCTCCCGCGAGCCATTTTCATTTTTACGAGGCCAGAGAGCAGCCCGGCCCGCAGCAGCAGCACCTACCCGCCCGCTGCTCTGCAGCTTCCGGAAACTAATGTTCGCGCTGACCCAGCTAGTACCCTTTTTTCCCCCCTCGACATTTGCGCGAGCTTGCATACGTGCGCAGGTTCGTCGTCCTAATATTTTCACTGATTAACGCTGTTTGCGCGAGAGAGCATGTAGCGGCAGCAGCGAGACCCCCCGCATGACTCCGCTTGATTAAGGAGCCAAGGGAACGAATGGATTTGTTTTTCCCAACCGCTCTCTCATAGCTATAATGTATACCATAGCCACGGGCTATTTATGATTCGAATATTATAACCGACGATCGATCCAGGATATCGATATTATTCAGAGGTGATAATTGCACGGGCGCGACCCCAGACGGACTCGAAATTGCTCTGAGAGTCTAATAAATATCGAGCATTGAATCCTCTCACAAAAGTACTCTCTCTCTCTCGAGCAGGCGCACAAAGCTCGGCAATCGACGAAAGGGGTGCCGCGTTCCGGATAATACGAAGGTCAGGCCCGACCGACAACCCCTGCTCCACATTCCGACCCAATCTCATTGCCGAACTTTGCCGCCGAGAGCAGGGAAAAAAAGGGAAGGTGGCGATGGGGGGAGGGGGGGATAGATTGATGAACGAAATTACGCTCGGCGTTCCGAGGGTATAGACTCTCCTCCCTTCTCGCTTACGCCAGCTTCCTCTCGCGGCTCTCACTCGATTCCCCGGCAATAATCATTAGAGCTTGCGCGCGTGGATATTTCATTAGGCGCGTTTGGACGGAACACAAAGGACCGTAGAGAGACGCGCGAGCCGCTGGAGAAGTGCCTTTCTCTCTCCCTCTGTGTTCACAAAGCTGTACGTCGTGTTGGTCGCTCTTCTTAAAAACCATTGATGAATAATCTGAATAATTTTGTGCTTTTTTGATTTCGCGAAGTCAAGTGTGTAGCTGCAACGAAAGTTACTATTTGATTCAGACTGTACGTATGTTCTATGGAAAAGCGATGAAATCCAGTGATTTTATTTTTACTTTACTTGATCTTAGGCTTGAACTTACGTACCGATGAATGATCATTCAAATATTTCAATTGAAGGAAACTTTAATTGCATCGAAGCATAAATCATCGGATATATATTCCGTGTATAAACAGGAGCACTTCTCTCTCTCTCTCTCTCTCTCTCTCCTCGATACCATTTGTAAGGGATATCATTTATCGGTCGCCACATACACAACTAATCCCCGCACTCTCTCTCCTCGAGCCACACAACTACAGCTATATTTCACCCCGAACTATCAGAATTTCGCTATTCAAGCCCGACGAGTTCGACAATGAGTGTACAGAGAGAGAGAGAGAGAGAGCGAGTATAGCTTCATCGTCTGAGCGAGGCCCAAGTCAACCCTAGCAAGCGAAGCGTAAAAGCCCACCGAGCGTAAAGATTAACAATTATACAGCCGCGAAAAAGCAGTCGCAGTAGTCGAAGGTATAGCTCTCACCCTCTCTGCTCGCGCATAAGCCCAATTTCCCAGTTGGAGCTAGCCTTCATTTTTCAGCCACCACCCCAGGACTCGGCTATATAATCGAGGCCTATATGGGGAGGCAGGAGAAAATTCGAGCGAAAAGATAAGCCTACACCTGCGCACCCGCGCGAGACAGAGAGAGGACCGCGAAACGCACACGTCGGGGCATTATGGCCGAGAGACGGACGAACAATGGGGGGGGGGGGCTGCTCTGTTGCTCTCCGTCCGCGTCTGGGGAAATCCATAGGCAGGAGAGAGAGAGAGAGAGAGAGAAGCCGTCTCCGGACGCTCGGCGGTGCGCGAGCACTAATACGCCTCGGACGAGCGGGGGCAGGGGGTGTGATCGCGTGCATCGGACCGTATACGCCGTTCCTATTTCGCAGGCCCGCGCCCGCGTGGTAGACAGGGACGGGGGGTAGAAAGGGGGACGAGTCGGCTTCAAAGCCGGACCCGATGGGGGATGTATTCGCCTCTGGGGCAGCGAGAGTTCCGCCCCGGAACAATGGAACTCTAGCAGCGCGCCGAGAACATCGGCCGATATCCGCCAACGCGCTTCGGGACGAGCGAGGGGTGGGGCTGGGAGGGAGGGAGTTGAGAAGCGCCGTTGGGGGGAAACTGACCGGCAGGCTGATGTGCCTCGGACGCGTTTGGACTTTGTGGGGATCCCCGAGCATTAGCCATCTTCTCTCTCTCTCCAGCAGCTTTTGGCTACTATCCGGCTGCTCACTCTCTCGAGCGCGCTAGGGAATACACTCGCTAAGATTCGCGGCGAACTTTCCCAGCGCGGATGGTAATGCCCTCGACGGAATAACCTCGGCTCTCCGCTGCGTCGACTTTGCCAAATTGCCGAGAGTGAGAGAGGGACTGTAAGACGACGAGAGAGGCAGTCGTGGTTTATTAGCCGGTTGTCGGCGACGCGCGCCCGCGCACATCAACCTATATAAGCCCTATAAGGTCGAAACTTGATACTTGCCGCGAGACTAAGCGACGGAGGAGGGGATGAAAAAATATTTTTCCCGCGTGTCTGGCGTGCAAACAAAAACAAGAACATGAATGCGTATTAGCGCAAGACCAGATGAAACTACGCTAGGCGACTAGACGCACGCGTGGGTTATAACCTCTCTCTATTTCGATTCCTGCGTATGCGACCAGGGGATATTGGATGAGAGTCTGGCGGCGGTGCTCGCGACGACACTTTACCGGCCGCCTGAATACACATTGGGTGGCTAGCTGGCGCGAAAAACTTTTCCACCCTCCTTGTCCTCCCAATCCCATTCTCCATAAAACTGTCTCTTTCCGTCGATCAAGTTTACAAGGGATGTAGAGAGCCGCTGCCGATAGGTGTGGTGTCGGAAACTCGGGATATACTTTTACTACTCCACCCTCCGTTCCGGTTGCTCGTGTCCGCGACGAAATTTATTTTTTCCGACATATCGCCCTCGAAAAATTCACTCGCCGACAGGGGATATCAGTTAAAGCTTTCTGGTTTTCCCTTTTTCTTTTTTTTGATTCGCGTTGTTTAGGCGCCATATAAAAACACGCGGCTATTTCGGAAACCTTTTTAATTGTCGCGAATAATTATTATTTATCACATGGAAGACTGAGAGGCTTGTTTGATAATGTATTACCCTCCTGCGAATTCAAATTACGAAATGAGCCATAGAGACATAGAGGGAGCGCGAGGTGACTCATGACTTGTATATACGAATAGCCGAGCGAAAAAGCAGAGCCGCTACGGCGAGACTCGCTTTTGGGCAATTAAAAGTAAATCTTCCCGACGCTCTGTTTTGACAGCAGGCCCGAACATACGCTCTGACTTTACACGGATGCTATCAAGGAAAAATATATTCTCCCCTCCCTACCGCTTTTGGATATACTTTCAGGGACGGGGAATGACGCTTGCTTCCCAATTTCACGAGAGAGAAGAGATAGATGGGCAGATGTAGATAGAAGGAGAGGGACTCGTTCGTATAGAAGTATAAAATACAGTATACTTCATAATAATGTAAGTCCGAATAATATGACGCGTATATATGCTATTGTTCCGATCGCTATCGGCGTTGGTTTGTGTGGGCGATTTGCATAATTATGAGTATCGGCGTCACAGCCCACCGCGGCCTGTACGCCCTAATACTATTTGTTAACTAAAGTACCTTTTGGCATATACATGTTGTTTCCTTAAACAAAATTTCCCAGGTAATAAAAATGATAAAACAAAATTACAAAAAATGTATAAATGTATAAATAAAAGATATGTTGAAGAAAAGCGTATAGAAATGCGTAAACAAGAAAGTAAGAAGAAGAAAAAGAAGAGAGAGGGAGAATCCAGCCACGTCATCGGCGAGCAATATCCTCTCTGGGAGAGCGGCGGTAGGAGGCTTACCACTAATGCTAGCGCCCCTGCTGTATCGCAAAAACTGGCCTGATCGCTCGGTCCGCGAGATAATCGAAAACTTCGCTCGCTGGATTCGATACTGACGTCCCGGACTATCGATGGATAAGCATCGGCAAGAGAGGGGGCTGGCTCTCACTCTCGATACTTCCCCTGCGCTTTGGAGCTTTACTTCGTAATATAAGTTTTCGATTACGCTGCGCGCATGAAAATTAGCCGATCGATGGATGATTTAAGATTCGGATTAGACCTGGTCATTCTTTCGCCCCTGTTGTGTGTGCATTGAGAAATTTTTAGTCTCGTTTTAGATTTTTTGGTAAATTGTTTATTATTTTCCTTTATTTTATTAAGACGCGAGTTATTCGGCGAGAGTACACGGAAAACGTTGACGTGTTCTTAGGAGGGAAAATCCAGTTCTCTTTCTCTGCTTCCGCTCGTACATGCACTTTCTCCCTTGTAAATACAAAACGTTAGCCGGAATTTCGCGTCGTGACCACAGCAGCAGCGGGGGAGAGCGAGAGAGATCACAGCTGTGCAGGCGCACATTTGCCCGCGAGCAGCCCCGCTGTAATTTCGATTTACAAACACACACACGCGTGGGCTGGCTCTCTGTAAAAATTCTAATTTAAATTAGCAACCTGCAGCGCGTACGGAATTTCATTCATAACCGTCGATAATCCCTCAAACGTTCGCCCATACGCGTATATTAAAGAGGCATTTAAAATCCGAGCGTATACGTGGCGTTGTTTACACCTGCCAAATATCATAACCACGCGATCAAACGCGACTCTCTTTTTACTCGGCT
Organism: Anagyrus pseudococci; assembly: GCA_030522585.1. Classification (NCBI taxonomy): domain Eukaryota; kingdom Metazoa; phylum Arthropoda; class Insecta; order Hymenoptera; family Encyrtidae; genus Anagyrus; species Anagyrus pseudococci. Next base: position 12,474 of record JAPYYQ010000399.1, read on the forward strand.
CTCGCGCGCGCGCGCGTGTCTCAAAGGCCAAGAGAGCCGAGGGCAGCCAAAAAGTCAGCGATCCGTAGTCTCTTGGTTACTCGTCTCTCCGTCGTCTTGTCGGATAGGCCTCAAAGACTGCAATACCGCGGGCCGTGTGCTCATATAACAGTACATCGGCAAACTCCCTCCCGTTATAAACTCAGACGCGCGCGCTTCCCGAGTTCCCGATAAAAACGGATCAGTACCAAGTAGGCTGTCTTCCTCTGCTCTCGAGGAAACAGCACGTAATACCCCAACAACGCCAACACAATCCTCGCGTATAAGCAGAACGGAAGCGATGAAGAAGAACGAGCTGGAGGAGGAGGAGGCTTGCAGTAGGCGAGACAAGGCCCTGGCAAATCTCTCAAAGGCCCCCGCGCGTCTCTCTCTCTCTCTCTCTTTTCCGTCTTTAGCGAAAATACAAGCCGTTTTTCTTTCTCCCTCTCGGCTTGTTCGCTCGATCTCGATTTTCTCGGTCCTCCTCGGCGGAAACGCATTCGCATTCAGAACGAGAGAGAGAGGGAAGGGAGCAAGAGAGAAGGGGGGATTAGACTAGGTTTACGCACCGTAGCGGGGGCAAGCTCGCTCACGCGGTTCGACATAAATAGTTCAATAACGGTGAGCTTTAAGTCATAAGCCGCTTTTACGCCCAGCAGCGCCAACGTAGAGCCTCCTGCAGTACCGCCGCCGCCTCTGGCACTCGCTCTCCATATTGAAATATTTAATGTTTTTAATAGGAAGTCGATCCAAGGGACTTTTCTTATCTCCCTCCAACCGCGCGCCCTCTCTCTCTCGCTCTCGCTTTGGCTTACCTCCGGCGCGCTCTTGCCGCGTACGCCGGGACCTCTTCTTCGGCGCGCCCGGTAATCCCATTGTCTTTCGGGTTTTGTATTCGCGTGACGCCCCGGCAACGATTTTCCTAGCTTTTCTCTCTCCGCCCCGTTTTTTTTCCCCAGCCTTACATCTTCTACACCCCTTTGGACGTTTATACGTATATACACAGCGCGCGGTTGGGCGTAATCCTTTCGATGCGAAATAAATTAACTCGGCGGCAACAAATCGATTTGTCCGTCGTTTTAGGTGCAAAAGTGTCCCGCGAATTTCCATCTTTTCTCCGCGCCCAAAGCGGTCTACCCACAGCCGGACCCTTGCAATTTTCTTTATACCCAACCCGTTTCGCGCGAGCAGCTCTGTTTTCCTTTGCTTTCATTATCTTTTTTTGTCGTTTGTTTTGGTTTTAATGGGAGAGGAGAGTCCGCAGTGTCGCTCGGGCGCGATTAATCTATCGTGTCTCGGCGTTTCGATTGAATTACGTTGTTTTCCAATTTCTGCAGCGGCCCCGTCGTCTCTCTCGGCCGGGACAATGTCCGGGCTCTCTTCTCATTAGTTTTCATTGGAATTGTTAGCGAAGGACTTGATCAACTTTTTACCATAAGAAAACAGAATTTATGCATGACTCGGTTCAATGAGCTTTGTACTTATCAATTAGATCGATACGAAGCGGCCCAGCAGTAAGATGTACGTACCTGGAAAAGAAAAAGAAAAGAAATTATTAATTATTCCGCTGAGCAACGAAATACATTTTATGATAAAAAAGAAAGAAAAAGTTGCTACCCTCTACACACAAGTTCTGTTTCCTCAAGATCCGGCATCTCGATCGCAAGCAGAGGGCCTAAGCACGTAGCCGAGAGATAACGCGCGAGTACATCCTCCCGGAACGCGTATGCGTAGACGTCTGAGGATTAAGCACGACTGATTGGCCGATACGCGACAAAGCCAGCAGCTTATGCGCGAGTACATACGGAGAGAGAGCTATGAGCACACCGTTGTGCGTAGAAGCGATGATGCTCCTCCGCATCTCTCGCCATCTCATCGCGTCTACCGAGTTCTCGAAGCTTTCTGGATTAGCCGCCGCGACGACGTGGTCTTGTATATACGTGGGCGAAGAAGAAGAAGACGCTTGTGTACACGCGCACTTGCACCATTCAAGTGTGAATGTTTATTATGGGAAAATTAAGCACATTCGGTTTTGGTTCGTCGAGAAGGTCGTTGCATGGGAATTAGGAATATTTGCGTTAAGATTCGAATCTTTTGGCTTCTGGTTATTGTGCTTTTCTACGAATTGGTATATGGCTGTTTGTGATGTAGAGAACAAGGGATTGTTCGAAATTTTTGGACGGCTGATTTATTTGCTATTAATTTCGTGATTTACAAGTATCCCATAAATGCATAATTCATATGGTAATTAAAAAGAGCTACGAGAGATAGAGAGAAAAAAAGGAGGAGAATATCGAAAATATATCAGAATACGTAATTTATTCCCATAGTCTCGTACAAGACGCGAAAGGCGCAATTAATTTTAATAGCCACATTAATCAAACGCGTAATTCAACTTCTAAGCCCTGCGCGCTCTTTCTCTCTCTCACTCTCTTTTCCGAAGAAACCACTTAGCCGGCTTGACAAATAAAGTCATGACACACACACACACACACCGGTATATGTGTATACGTGTCTAAAGCGGCAGGCAGACTCATCTCCGAAATAAAATCCTGAAATATTACGGTCTCGGGGCCACCTGCTACACCTAGGCAAGCGCGCGGCGCGCGCACCTGCATCAAATTACACTCTCTTCCCAATTCCGAACGTGCCACGCCACGAGTATAGAAAAAGACGAATGGCCGGGCTGCTCTCGATCGTATAGCGCTTTCGCGCTCAAGAGAGAAGCTGAACAAGACGACGATGGATCGAAAAAAAAATGTACAAGCGCGTTGAAAATTGTCGGGGTAGGAATTAAGAAATCGGGCTGGATTGTGTCCATAAGGGCACTGATCTCGCGCGCTCTAAACTCGGGGAGTCGATCATCGTAGCGCACACCCCCGCTTCTCGCTCGTTCTCCCTCTCGCTCGGCTTCTTCTTTCTATTCCAGAGCGAGAGAGAGGCCGAGATCAAAAGTCTCGAGAGCAGCGGCATTTGCATATAAATAGTCCGGGCACTAGCTTTAGTGCCGCGGGGAAAGCTCCTGCTTCTCTCTCTCTCTCTCTCTCTCTCTTGCAGGCCAGGATCTTCTCTCACTTTTGGCCTCTTTTTTCAAAACCCCCGACCGCTTTCTCTCTCTCTCTTTCCCTTTTGCCTTAGCACTGGCGGGACTGCTTGAACCGCAGGCAACGGGTAGTTCCTTTGGTACAAAAAAAAAGGAAAAAAAATAAAAGCAGGATCGAGTAATCAGCGGGTTGGGATCTTAGAAATTGCAGCGCGGGGAACGAGAGATGAAGATTGAATTACGCGCGCTTGCTCGCTGTTGCAATTCGCTAGCGACGTCTGACGCGCTCAATGGGCTTTGACTTGTTGATTTGTTAATGGCGCATCTTGGCGCGACTTGGAAATCGGATTGAATTTTGAATGCTCGTTGGATTAAACGCCGCTTCTGCGAGTGCAATGGCGCTCGAATAATCACTCGAGACCGATGTAATTCAACCGGTGTTATTCAACAGACGAATATGGGTGAAGCGAGTGAGGGGAAGGCGAGTGTCGAAGGCAAAAAAAAACAGAGAGTCAGATTCGATTCGAGCGAGAGTCGGGCGCAATCAAGCAGCGACAGGTTTCTCTCTCCCGTCGGGCAAACAAAGAATATATCTCCGAATTGTATTCGAAGCGGAGCTTAGATGTAAGCCCCGTCTTACGTTTCTTCATTCAATACGCCGCGAAATCCGGGAACTCCGCTTACAGGCATACCCGGCCGCAAATACAAGTTAAATCCGGCTGCAGCAGCAGCCCTCTCTCTGGGCTAGAGCAAATCGCAATTGAATTTCCATAAGCCCCTTAATGCGCGTGTCGCGCGCGAAAAAAGCCGGCACTCAATTAAGGACGGCTAAGCCTCTCCCTACCCACACACTCAGAAGGGCCGCCCGCGCCCTTAATACCGGCCAATAAAGACGAGCCTGGCTAGCCGGTTGATGTCACTATTAAACCACGCGAGCCACCTGCTCCGCCGCCGAGGCACTACCTCCCACGTTCCCTCCTCCTTCTGAAATAAATAATACGACAGGGAAAGATAGAGAGAGAGAAGGCTCCTCCTGCTCTTTTGTGCTTTATTTTCACGACAAGCCTCTCCGCTATACCTTTACCTTGGCGCCGCCTCGTTTCTCTCTGCGCTTCCGGAACTCCAGCCGGGGAAAATTCCTCATGACCCGAGCGAAGAGAGCAGCAGCGAGCGGGCGGGAAAAAGTCGGGAGAGGCTGAAATATGCAAGAGGCGAAAAAAAAGGAAGGCACTCCTGTTTGTCAAAATTCCCATCTTATTTATTTCAGCGGGCGGCTTGCATTATTCAATGCCCGAGAGCAGAGCTCTGAGGGCGACCGATGGACGCGCGGAATACGCGTCCGAGAGACGTCTCGGAGTGCGTGGGTAGAGAGGGAGTGTCGGAGGGGAAAAACAGAGAGGCGATCTCGAACTACACCGAGAGGAAAATTTGCCTCGTTCCACGCCGTTTGCTTTGAATATTATATGTATTTGGATTATTCCGGAGGGGAGAAGATGAGACGGTTTTGTTTGGACAAGCGACTGTATGGAGGAGTTTAGCTCGGATGCAACTTCAGACGATTCTTTGTCCTTCGAACTTGTCCGAGTGAATGTTGATCCGACGTCTCATATTTTTTTACGCGTTTCAAATGGATTGCTCGACGCGACTAAATTTTCCATAAAACGATGGAATAATTAAATAAACTTTTCCAAATTCCATAATAACAAGAAAAAGTTTTTGGATCGATAATCGAAAATCTGTACCCCCAAAAATAAACCGAATCGCAACTCGACTAATTTACCTAATCACTCGAAGCCGATAACGCACTTCCACGTCATTTCGTAAGGGTCGACACGAAAAAGGGGGGCTACAAAGTCTGCTTAAAGTTTATCGCGATGTAATCACGCAGCTATCGACAGAGAGAACTCTCCTCGAGAGAACCGCACAGGGCGAGCTCGGGATTAGTTTACACTTTGTGCGGTGCCGTTATACCTGCCCGCGAGGGGGGACGTCTAATAAATTTCCGCGGTCCGAGTCTGCGCGCGCGTCTGGCGGTCTCGCAAGACGAGGTGTACTTTTCATCCAGTTAATTATTGAAAATTGCCCGCTCGCAATTTATAACGATTTTCTCTTCGGCCTGATTAATGGGAGGCCAAGAGAGAGAGAGAGAGAGAGAGTCGCCCCGGCAGTCCCCGCATTATTCACGAGTAATCATTTCGTCAAAGATGTAATAAAGCCAGTCGCTTAATACGGAATAATACACGCGAAACAAGCTTAGCGTCCTCGTGTAAGGAGCTTGCGAAATAACATTCGAGCAGGAAGATTAACAACTTCGACGAAGATTAAACGCAATAGCGTCTGCTGCTTTAAAATATTCTTTCTTTTATCGCGCACACCTAAATTCCGGAGACTCTCCGGGTAATTAATAACGATCTTGACGAACGCCCGGGCTCGGAATAAGAAAAAGCCGATATCCCGGGGAAAAGGCGTATATACCAAGGGTCTTACGCAGCTCTCACCTTAAGTAAAACAAACGTTCTTAAATTTCCACTGTCAAGCAGTTAATTATTTTTCCAGCCTCTCTCTCCCACGACTTCGCTCTTTTTTCTTCTCTCTCCTTCGCTCGCGGTGAGCGAGGTAGAGTAGCTCGGGACACTTTAGTAAGCCTCGGCTGGCGTCGCGCTTCTTTTGGCATTTGTAACAATGAAAAATGAAAAAAAAGAGAAGTAGACAACAGCCACGATAATAACGCGAAAGTCTCTGAACGACGAGACGTCGGGACGAGGGTGTATACAGTGTGGTAGTAAGGGGGGAGGGAGCGGACGGGAAGATGGTAATGGATAAGCAGGGAATATAAAAATGTGCCGAGGGTTAGGGGCACTTTTGTAATTGAGATTACTCCTGCTTCGAAACGGTGGAGGGACTAAATCACTCCCAGGATGATAAAGATTGGCCGCGTCAGTTTATTCGATTAATTGTTTTGGGAAAAACACTGAATATATATCAAGCGAAATAAAGCGATTCACGAGAGGCCATCGTACGCGGGCATCGTTCGAGATTATAACGTTCGTTATTAATTACGTCGCAGAAGCACGTCCTCTCTCTCTCACGGCGAAGCAGAGAGCTCGTTCATCAAAAAGTCATTAAGAAATTAGCCAAACAAAAAGCAGGCCTTCTCTTATCCCCACGCGACAGCAGCAGCAGCAGCGGGTAATATTTGCTCAAACCTCACGTACGGTCGCTAGTTAAACAAGCGTTTGTAGCCCTCTCCCCCGTACCCCTTCCTTTCCGGTTATTCCGGAGGATAAGTTTTTTTCCTCGCGCACGACACACGCGCGCTCGCGAGCAGACGAAAGTGGCGAGAGAAAACCACGGGCCGAAAATTTCCGCAGAGCTTTTCACTCGTGCCTCCTCCATAGCCCCGTGGTTCCGAGCGGAAATGACTAAGCGCACACGAGAGAGAGAGGAACGAACTCTCGTGTGTACCGAGAATACGAGCCGAGTGTTCCGCGACTTTTTTCGCTTACTCGGCTTTTCCTCGAGCAAGAGAGAGAGCTTTTTTTCGAGTACAAGAGTTTCGCCATAGAAGCCGAGCAGATAAAGAGATGGACTTTAAGAACTAAGCGCGTAAATCAATTCCAAGTGCGAGAGAACGCTGTGTGTACGTATACGCGATTGAAAAAGTTTCAATCTGATACAATCGCTGCGTGTAGTATATTTGCCCCCTCCTCTCTCTCTCTCTTCCATTTGAATACACCTCTACGTATAAACAGAGCAGACCGCAAATAAACCATACGCCCAGTGTCCTCGTCGTTAATCAACGTATAATTAACGCATCGAATCTACTTAACCACGCGTTACCGGCGAAAAAGTATATAACCTCCTTTTCCCAGAATATATCCGGCTCTAAAAACCCTTCCTGCTAAATTATTACGCTCGACGTCAGTCCAACGTCCCTTGCCCCCTCCCCCATACCTCAATCCAGCCAGGAGCTCCGTTTGTAGCTCCTTATTTTAATTTCAAGCAGGAGAGTAGCAGCAGCGCACGCTCGGCCGAGCGGCAAAGCTGCGCCTCGGCTTTTCCGTTCCGGCTCTTTTCTGCCGAGTGCAGATCCACACCGGACATGGCTCAACGCAAGAGACCAAAAAAAAAAAAGAAAGAGAGAAAGAAAGAGAGAGACGGAGAAAGATACGGCGCCGACAGCAGCAGCAGCAGCGGTAGTAGCGTGTGGAGTGGGTATAGGCGGGGGGGGGGGGAAGTGGCCGGCGGCGATTAAAAAGTTTCATTAACGCGGGGGCGCCAGGCACATGCACCGCGCTCTCTCCCTCTGTCTCTCTCGTGACGCGCCCGCCGGGGAAATGGACTGCGCGCGAGAGATATCTCGGCCCGCATCCGTTCGACACGCTCAATTTCATTGGGTTCGCCAAAGCGCGCTAGCCTCCCGCCCTCGCCCAATCCGTCCTTTGTTTTTTTTTTCAACTCTCTCTTTCTCTGTCTCTCGGCCTCTGATACTATTTCTCTCTTGTCGATCTGATTCGACTTTGTTCTCGCGTTTAACGGGGAATCCCGGTAGTCTTGATTTTGCTAATTTTTCCAAGCGACACACGCGAGCGCGTAATTTCCGATCGACACTCTCTCTTTGCCTAGCACACACGCCACTCTCTCGTCTATCAAAGCCCGTGACCAGCACTTTTATCTATAATCCAGGTATAGCCAAAGAGTAGGCCTCCGCCCCTATGCAAAATATATCCGGATAAGTCCACCCTCTGATACACGCGTATGCGAGAAATTCAGGTGCGCATCTGCGCTAGGATAAAAGAATTCCAGAATATCAAAGCGTTCCAGTGCTACTTCTATACAAGCAATATAAGACGCGTGCCGCGCGGCGTCTACACAAAAGCGATAGCTCGCCATAATAAATTCCCCAAGGAGCAGAGCTGAGAATTTGATTTTTCCATTCCCCTAAACGCCGGGAGGATACCAATACACGCGCGTCATTCTTGCGCGGATGGCTTGTATGTTAGCGGAGAGAAGAAAAAACAAGAGCGAAGAATTTGCGTATACGCGCGCTCTGCTGTATAGGGGAAGAGAAAAAAAGGGGGACGTTCTAAGCTACAGGTAAATCAAGCGGAAGCCAAGATGAAGAGAAAAGTATCGTGGTTTTTACCGATAAGGGTTTTTCCTTTTTCCCCTGAAATACAAAGTAAGTATTGGATCGTTAAAGGATACGACATTCAATCGTTGTTCAACAATATTTCTACGAACCGCTTGAAAAAAAGAGCAACGAGAAACGCATTATAGATTGATTATTGGCAGGCTTCCAGCTTCCGCTGCATCATTCTCGAGCTATCAATCAAAGGGCGCTTATACGCTGGCAAGTCGTGTTCGCACAAGCTATTCGCGAAATCAATGACGATCCCACGGTGGCGCCACCTCAGAGCCGCAAGCCTCATCAGCTCAATTACGTTGCGCCGCACATAAAAGCCCATTAGCGGCCACATTAGCAGTCAATTATGCGAGAAAAGTGCCACGTGGAGGGGGAGGGTAAAACCCAAAGAGAGAGAGAGAGAGAGAGAGAGAGAGAGAGAGAGAGAGAGAGAGAGAGAGAGAGAGAGAGAGAGAGCGAGTGAGCCTCCCTTTAGCAGACGGGATCCAAGCCCGATTTATTTATGATCGCGCGCGAGAGACGGGCGATCGTGTGTAACGGGGGGGAGGCAGCAACCGCCGCGTTCGAGCTCCATTAATTATATGCGAGATGCTCTGGTGTTTCTTGTCTCCCTCACGTTATGAATATAATTTTTAGACGCCAGTAGGCCGAACAGTAGGCCCTCCCTTTCTTTCTCTCTTGTCTAGTTTAGTACTCAATTTGATGGAATAATATGTTGCGCACGATCTATCGTGAATGCATTCGATTGGGGTGGACCTATTTTTGGACTTGGGTCATTTCGGTTTGGAGCCGTTCTTCGCTAAATTTGGATGGTGTCCTTTGTCTGGAAATGACTTCCACCGAGGATGGAAGTTCTTAATGTTCTATATTGATTTGCGGGAGAGGAAAATCAGTTGTTGTTTCATATACTTCTCAAGATGGAATGTTGCTCGTAATGAATAAGTTAATGAATAATATGGAAAATAGGACCCCAAGAGTTTTTCGTTTAAGGTGTGGCATTAAAATGGAAGATCTTCCAAGCATTTCTGTGCAAGATACATAGACTTCTGGTTCACTGGGAGTTAATCGGCCGTGCGTTCATCCAATGAGTACGCATATAGCTTACGTAGCTTTCCAGCTTGCTAAATCTACCGGCTGAGGTTCAAAGTAAATTCACTCCGAGCCACACGAACAGATTCCGGAGAACAAAAGTTTACGCGAGTCTCGCTGGAATTTTCTATAAAGTAACATTTATTCTCCTTTTCATCCTAATAATGCTAATCTTTTGAGGGTTGACCCTTGAAAAAATAGTTATTTGCAACCGAATTACCAGCCAATATTCCCATAATCTGAAGGAGAAAACTGTCACCTTCGTTCCGACCGAACTCTAATACCAAGTATATGCGAATAAAAAAAGTCGCGAGAGAGAAAAGTACTAGCCAATAAGCCGAGTTTCTGAGTGGTTGTGCAGTAGAGGAGACGAAGTGAAGAGAAAGGGAGGAGAGGAGAAACCACTTAATCTCCAGAGAGAGGGAGAAAGAGAGAGAGCGTCAACGGCGATGCACTACGGGGCCCGGCGTTATTTCTTCATTTGGGCTCGACCACGGCGGCCCAGCAGGGTCGGTGGATCTCGAGCGCAAAAAGCGACTCTCCTGTACGCGCGAGGCCGTCCGTGAGAAACGGATGTGTCCCCCTACTCGTCGTACTGGAGATCGAGCAACCCCTGCTGTGCAGAAACGTATATTAAGCGCAGCGCTCCCTCTCTCTCTCTCTCTCTCTCTCTCTCTCTCTCTCTCTCTCTCTGTCTCTCTCTCTCTCTCTCTCTCTCTCGCTCGATTTCTGGTGCCGCTTTCGTGCCCAGTCAACGAGAGGGACGACGACAGACTTTCTTTCCCTCTCTTTCTTTTATTGTCGTTGGATTTTTATTGTTTATTTTAAAGAGGTACGGGATGGCGGGAGAGAAAGAGGGAGAGGGGGTGATTTGTGAATTTTGCGTGACGCACCGAAAAATTGTCCGCGGTTATTATAACGATTGGCTCGATCGTTTATGGTAGACACCGCATGTGAGAATCTGACGGAGTTGCTCTTACGATATTCTGTGAATGGCATTTGGGTCTGTGCTTTACTGGCAATGATTGATCGATGCCTTACGGAAATAGTTGGGAAATGAAGTTTTGATTGTGATTAATATAATATTTTTTTAATGATTTTTTGATTTCCAATTTGAATTTCTACACCCATTAGTAACGCGAAGTATTTGTGTTTAAACGGCTCTAAACGAAAGCATTTGAGTTTCGAAATTGGTATTGTTAAAATAAAATCTATAAATCTTAATATTTATTTTATCGACGCGCTTTAAAATTGATTACAACTCGAGATCGTTTATTCGAGACAGATTCATTAACAAACGATCGTAAAATTTTATTGTGGCGCATAAAAGCGCATACTTTCATTTCAACAGTTCCCCTACGGTGGTGTAATAAATAATTGTTTAGTCATTATGCCGAGAGACAAATTGCACTATTTCTATAATTTTTATTAAACAGATAATAAAATTTTAATTTTGTTTTCGGCGCGTTTATTAATTAAATTGAATAATTAATAGCAATTTGAGTGGGTAATAAGCCAGGGAACTGCAGCAATCTAAACATCACTCTCGTTTTAATTTATGTCGTCCAGACGTAACAAATTTAACCGAATGTACGCGTACGCGTCGTGTATCAAACTGCATTTTAATTTTTTCTCCACATCCCCAGACCGTTTCTTTTTCTCTCTTTCGTTCTTTTTTTTTGCTGTTATTTTATTCGCACCGCATCACTAACATAAATAATACGGAGGTTTTCTGTACGAGATGAATATTTTTAACTCCAAAAAATAGCGAGAGAAAACGGAGAAAGAGAAAGAGTCTTGTTAAGTTTAAACTGCATCGTTAATTAAAAGAATCAAAATTGCTGCTCATTTGTAAATATTTATAAACTGTACAAAGTAAATAATTTGTTTCCCGTGTTACAAAGGTACAAGTCGTTTGGCCGAATAATGAAAAAAAAAACATTTCCAATTAATCCACCTGTACTCGCTTTTAGCCGAACACGGCCACGCGTTATTACTTCGAAATAACCAAAATATTCAAAAGTTTTCCAACCTCAAACCTTAAACAATTCAATAATTCCCTTTTCCCCTCTTCACCCCCTCGCTGCGCGCTCACCAAAAAAGACCATCATCCAGCACATTCACGCTTCCCGCTGCGAACTCCAGGCACATTTCATCTCTTCCAACCGACATTACGCTTCCACGCTCATCTCAACGCTAGAAAGAGACGGAGGGAGGGGTTGGCGGCGGCAGGGAAAGAGAGAGATAGAAAGAGAGCAAGCCGTAAGCCCGCGGGGTCCTAACCCCGGCAGAAAAACGAGAACAAGCGCTCGGCATTTCGAGCGCTCCCGTCCGCAACTTCCAATTACGAGCGAGCAATTTTTGCGTTGTGCTCCCATTCTGGCGGTACACTGTACTATACGCCGGCTCGTGTATCCCCTCTGGAGAAGCGTGTCGGCGGAATAAAAAAGAAAAAAGAGAGAGAAGCGGGAACACACTGGCTTCACTCGCGCGAAGAAGACTTCGCTGAATTAAGGCAGGGAATCGCGGCTTGAAGAGGTACAAAGTAGCCGCGGGCGGATTTGCAATCCGCACTATGCTGCGTCCGAGACCCGATTTTTCCTTTGCTCCCTACTGAAAACGTAGTCTACGTTCTCTCTCTCTCTTTTTCCCCGTGATTCCCGATGAATCTCCCGTTAATTCGAGTAGCGCGTTTGCCCCTGGCTAGTGCGTATATATCTCGTCAGCCCCTCCCGGGTCTATACCACAGCAGTCCAGGCTGCACGTGTGTGTGTATATACCGTGAAAGGGCGGCGTTTAGTCCCACCCTTGGGGTCCAGGCGCTGAAGTGCCTAGGAGAGAGAGCCTCTCCCTCGATAACCACTCCCCCCACTGACTCGCTCTGCGTGGCTCTCGAAGTAATGACTGCGCGCGCCCGCTCACAAGCGACTATCAACCGCGATGTGCATAACGAAATATCGAGTTTTATGCTCGGCATTTTAGGGTTACGTGCCACAAGAGTGGATGCCCATGTGTACGCCTGCGTACGTGTTTGTATGCGTGACCGTGAATATGGAAAGATTAGGGTAGGGCTTTCCGGAAGGGCTGATGCTTTATACATAGGTGGGTGAGTGGGAGGCTCTCTGTGTGTGCACGCGCGCAATCTGAATTTGAATTGGCCAGATTGATTTGATTTCGGCGGTGAATAATCAGTTACGCGAGGGCCGGGACTAAGTGAATATTTGGCCGATCGAAACGTAATCAGGGAAATAATATAGACCGCGCGCTCCTGCGCGGATATCAAATAATGTCCGAGATGTCTTGGGAGGGAGAGAGAGACGGCACTGCCGTTATCGGAGGGTATAGCGAGCGAATTTAAATGTATTCAAGCTCGGAGGAGGATGGAAGAAAAAAAACAAGGAGGGGGACCAGGGATTTTCAATCGCAGCGGAGAGATGAATTAGCAATGGAAAAAAGGACGGGGCGCAAAAAAAGGTAGCGGGCGCGTGCGCGGAGTCTGTGCGCGCGCCATAGGCTCACGCGCGAGAGCAAGCAAGCGCGCGCAAAAGTCCTCGAGGCTCAAAAGCCCGAGGCTTGGGGAGGCAACTGGAGTGCAAAATGGAAAACGAAAGGGCAAGGCCGGGGCTGCGGCTTTGAGGACCCTTGAAAATATGAAACATCGCGCGCATATCGCCAGGGCCATAAGCTACAGAGATCTCTGCGGAAATTTCACCTCTCCCATCCTCCCGTATCCGGTTCTCTCCCTCACTGCGGACTATATTATCCCTTTCTCTTTCCTCCGACTATATGCAGCATCAGGCGGCTCTTGGTCCTCTCTGGAAGGTACCAAGCCGTAAATTGACGAACCGACGCTTTCGTATATCCCAAATTGATCCGAGAGAGAGCCAAGGGCTCAAAGGCGCTAGTGTCGCTTTAAAGGGGGTCACAGCACGGCCCCGCGTGTTACGACTAACGACGAAGCGAGTGTCAGCTGGAACATTGTTTCTCGCTATATGGGGAGTTTTTGTAAGCTCGATTTGCACGCGCGCGCAGCCTCTCCGCTGATAAGATTTTAATGGATGTACGGGCGGGAGAGAGAGAGAGAGAGAGAGAGAGCAGAAATGGCGTGCTGCTCCGCGCTGACTCCTTTTTTGGACGGAAGGGCGGGGGTGGAGAGGAAGAGGGGGCGGTTTATGCCCCGATAAAGAAGAGGCGCGATAAGAATTTACAGCGGTGTCGAATGGAACTCTCTCGCTTCGGCCGTATACGCGCTCTCGCTCGCTCTTTTCGGATCTGATTTGGGACAAATTGCCCCATTAGTCGGAGTTTGCCGTTCGATAAAAATAAAACGTTGAGGGCAAGTGGCATAAACATTTTTCGACGACTACGTTCTCAGCGTTTTTTCTTTTGCTTTGCCTTTTCCATCTTTTTATATATAAATAAATGGCTGTAGCGATCTCTCGGGGTGTAGGTGTGCGCGAGGTTATTTCGATAAAAATGTTAAGGTTTTATGATTCTTGGCACGCACGGCGGCGGCGGGGCTTGGGCTAAAATAAATTTGCGATTTTGTTAAATTATTGAGCTTGCGATTGTGCGCGAAAGAAAAAGGAGAATCAACAGCTTGGGGGATTAATTAAATTTTCTGTAGCATTTGTCAGCGCGTGTGCGTGGCGTGTTAGCCTGGCCGATCGTAAAGAGCAAAAATACGTTTTTAATCAGCGAGAAATTCCGCAAGAAACACACCGAGACGCGCGCGCGCACACAATATCGCGCGTAATCTTGAATTTCGCGAGAAGAGAAAAAAAAGGAAGGCATAACAAAAGGCCACGAGAGCTATTACGCGTACCCGTGGGCATAAAATTTTTCCCGCTTCTTCGAAGAAGTAGAACGAAAAGGGAATAAAAAATTGAATTTATTGCGCGAAACGGACCATCTGCAGAACGAGGGAAAAAAAGCGCAAAAGCTTCGGGAGAGAGTCCGTGGGACGCGGAGGAGGGTCTTGCGCGCGGGAGGGGGACAGGCAAGCGACGAGCGCCATTACATTTCGGAGCCTACAAAATCCCGCTTTACATCTTCCAGCTTCGCTTTTTTTTCCTCTTCGTCCGCCTCCTTCTTCTCGCTGGCACATTCCTGTAGAGAGGCGCGCCTATACTTTTTTTTTCACCCAAGCGCCAAGATAAAGCAATTTGTCGCCGTGAATTTCTTTTATACGGCTTTTCAAACGATAAACGAGCGCGCGAGTGTATAACGCCTACGCCGCCCCCCTCCCTCGGCCTCGTCGTCATGCGTTGCGCGCGACTTTTTTTCTTCCTCTTCCTTTTCGCTTCTTTGCGGGCTTCTTTTTTCACGCCGAGAAGACGATCGATGAAATATTGCGTACACGATCTGACTCGGTTCGGGCTCTTTTAAAATGTAACGTCGCGCGCCCCGTTACCATTGTCCTTTCTCGACACGCGACGTTTTATTCATGAGCCGCGACAGAAGAACGGAGAAGCGAGGGGACTCTTCTTTTTTTCGACTACAGCGTGGGCCGAGGAAGAGGCTCGGGCTTGATAGAATCGTGCGCTAATTTTTTTAATTCGCTCCTTGACCTAACTACTTGACATAAGGAAGTTTTAAACGCGACTGTACCGCACACTTTGGCTGATTCGGCATTTTTAACGAGACGATTATCGTAGGCAGATCGCGAGCACAGTTACATCTTTTTAATTATTCTTTTTTTTAATATATCTATCGTCATTATAATAAATTGGATTGACGTATTAAAAATAAAATTCGACACGTACCAACTCTCCCTCTTTTACAATGTATTTTTGTCTCGTACATACCTGCAACAAAAGAGAAAATATACATTTAAAAAAAAAGTTCCATGTAGACGCACAAGAATAAGATAATTAATAAAAAAACATTCACGTAACAATGGCCCCATTGCTAACCGCTATCCCATAACATTTATCCTACATGTATTCCCATCTCGCCTAACGACCACCCGATCATTGCACAAATATTCAACCATTGAAAAATCATAACCACCACAGCCATACCACAATCCGAACAATAATCTTTTTTTTCTTCTTTCCAGCCGAACAAATGCAAAACCAGTTCGCCGGAGCATATCTAGCCCGAGCGCTGAATCAGCATTCACCAGCTCTCTCGGCGTGGCGGCCAACAGAATAGCCGAAAAAAAAATAAAGAACCACAAGCACGCGTCATCATTCAGACAAGCCGAAGCTGCGCAGAGAACGTGTGGGCCCTGGACACTTTGACGCGTTTCGCGCGCGAGATAAGGGCGTTTTTATATTCACCTCTCCCCGGCGCACACGCTCAAGAGCGACGCGCGACTATATTGCAGCAGGGCTGCAAATAATTAGTCGCGCTCCACACGACCAAAGCACCCCCTCTTACTCTGTCCCTCGTTTCGGCCAGCTGGGCGCATCGTTACGTCGCCTAATGTACAGGCGAACTCTCTCCCTTTCTCTCTCTTTGTTTTTGGCTCGCGCTATAAAATCGCGCCGGCCGTTAGCGGCAGAGTTTGTGGCGGCCGGCGTTGAGTGCCCGCGCGCGACCCGATGCGCTCTCGATTGCACCACTGGCAAAGGGTTTGAATTGGTTATTTAGTTTTTTTTTGTGTTCTACTCGTGGATACGCTGAGAATGCGAATGGACTAATTTTTTAAAAGCTTTAGCCTATGGCCGCAATAAATCTGTAGCTGAGGGAATTAGAGCGTAAGATTTTGTGTTTTAGAAGTTAGTGTTGATGCACATTTGTTTAATAATCATTAGTACAGTCGATAAGTGAAAGGTGATTCTCACAGTTTTAAGCAGTAAAGAAATGGTTATGTTGGAGTTGCTAATAAAAATACAAATTTAATTAGGCAAAGTGATTTGTGGCCGACGTGTCTACTCATAAACACTGCGTTCGTCGACACTTATCGGTGTCAATCTCGAACAAACAGACTTGTTTCTTATGTAACGCTTATGAACATTACTAGACACTGCAGCGCCGACACAGTGCCTAGGCAATCAAAATAAGATGAAATGACGTATGGCCAATAAATATCACTTGGCTAGACGTTATAATCTATATCGTGATGTTAACGCCTACTTGCACATTTAACTTCAATCGTACAAGATATAAAAAGATTTAACTAAATGATTATTAACGGAAAATCGTTATTAAAATATCCGCGAAATTACTTCAAAAGCCCTTCAGCAGTTCGTACGGTATTGTTTTTCCTCGAAAATATGTCACCGGCGCAGGGCTGCAGCTCTCGAGGGCGCACGAAAAAAAATCAATTCAAAAAACTCTGTCGCGCTGTGCGTGACAATAGGCAAAAATATGTCGTCACGAGTGACTCTTGAAAACACACACACACACAGGACACTTGAGCACAAGCGACGAGATTCGAGTGCGTTTTTTTATTCCTTCGTTTTTGTTTTTCAACGATTTCGCGTTCGATTAACTAGTTCTCGTGCGAGAGAGCATATGACAGAGAAATAGAGAGTTAAATGTAAAAGTAGCCTCGCGACGATTTTTCTATTTATATATTTTTGCGATATATGCTCGTTAATTCTCCAGTGACATGGCAACGTTTTATTTTCGCGTTGCTGTCTTAATTAAATTTATATACCACTGATCCAGTATACGACAAGAATGAAAAAAAAGAAGAAATTAAATGTCGATCGAATATCATTCCATTAGCCGTTTTGTAATTAACCGTCCGTTTGTAGCCGAAATACAAGGTTTTATTTTGCAAACCGCCGCTCTATACTCGATCGTGGGACGATCTTTGGCAGCCGCGAAATTGCGCGTACAAACACCGGATATATACAGAGCAACGCGAGACACGCCAGTATAACCAAATAGACGAAGGAAGGAGAGGTGAAAAAAAGGAACGTTGTTGATTTTAGCATGGGGGCAGGATCGAGATATAATTACAGTCGGAACAGAGCGCCGGGCTCTCTCTCTCGCTTATCTTATCTGCCTGCGGCTGGTGTGCGATTCAATTACGCGTCAATTTCTACTGCTCCTATTTCCATCGCGCGCTAGAGAGAGAGAGAGAACGCGGCGAGTCGCTGAGGTTACACGTCAATAATTAACTGCAATCGACCGAGTGGCACTTCAATTAACGATCTCTCGCTTCCTCTCTGCTCTAGCTTTTCTACTCCCCTGCCCGTATAGCTTTTTCTCAGTTTCCCACGCGCGTGCTTTACTCGCCGCGTACACGCGCCTGCTCTTTCTTTTTTCGCGCGCTTATCGATATACCTGCGGCTCCTTTTTTTTCCGGGCCAAGTATTTACATGCGAGCTGCTGCTGCTGTTGCCGAGACTCGAAGTAGCAGAAGCAAATCAAAGAACAACCTTTTCGCCTCTCTATCTCTCTCGACAAAGATATCTTCTTTTTCTTTCTTCTTTTTGAGGTCG
The DNA here is from genome assembly GCA_030522585.1 of Anagyrus pseudococci. Classification (NCBI taxonomy): domain Eukaryota; kingdom Metazoa; phylum Arthropoda; class Insecta; order Hymenoptera; family Encyrtidae; genus Anagyrus; species Anagyrus pseudococci. The sequence continues at coordinate 30,172 of JAPYYQ010000399.1, forward strand.
TTTCCACTCGGCCTAAATTCTTTAAAACGACGTTCGAGATGATGTAGCCTCGGCTGTATTGCGCGTTACTTTTCAGTTGCTCCATTATGACAAGTCGGGCCGTCTAAGAGTGCATCGCAAATACGCCGCTGCCGGAGAGTAGCTCCTCGCGCTTAGACAATAGCCACGACCTCTTTTAGGTCGTCTCCGACAAACAAATCCACGTATCCCATTTTTTTCTCCTGTACGACCTCGTATACGTACATACATTTCTAAAGTTACGTATGCGGTAGATTTGGGTATTTAAATTTCAATAGAGCCAAATGCGTGTGCTGAAGAAAGATCGGAGAAAGGACACGTGGGTTTCTTATTTAAGAACCTGGTCCAGCATCGGCACACCTCTTCTACAATTTTTATCAGGGGGGGGGGGAGGAGGAGGATGCGCAAGACGTGTAATTATCGGGCGCCAGCGGCTGTATACGATTTGATATAAAGGTGGGTGTCGTGCGCGAATGTATACATTTTTTTTCGATTGTTGAGCCTGCAATTTGCAGTTGCTCGGTGAAAGGGTGGTAAAATCGATATTATAAACGAACCGAGAGAGAGAGAGAGAGAGAGAGAGAGAGAGAGAGAGAGAGAGTATGTCCTATCGCCGAACTAGAAGCGGATATCTGGGTTACGAAGCTCGTGTCGTACTTCCCCAGCCCCTCTTCCACCAGGAATAATTTGATTTCGTTGCCCCGGTGTATATACTCTTATTATTTATGTTGTTATGGAGATAATTGAAATAAGGTCTGAGGATAAAGCTGAGGAAATTTGCAAAATGGTAATCGAGAGATAATGCGATTAAGCCATTGCACATTGTTAAAGTTTTAAAGGTTAATTTGATTAGCTTCGCGGAAAAGTATTCCTAATAAGTATTTAATTGTATCGCATTGTCAATAAATTAATTTGGCAGCTTCGGCTATACATAAACAACGGAAAAGACAATAGCACGAAAATAAAATTTTATCGGACTTCCAAACATATCCTCAACCAGTGCATCCAACAGCGTCGAAGCGCAGCAAGATAAAATTCGTAATATCAAATCGCCGATAAAGCGCGTGGGCGCCACACTCTGAAAATCGTGTAAGCGACTACAGGAAAGAAGAAAAAAAAAGGAAGAAAAGAAGAAAAGACGTGTGCATTGTGTTCTCGCTCGCGCGCGGCACTTTACGAGCGTCTGATCTTCCGTGCGCTTCGAGAGAGCCACGCCCTCGGTACCGTGGGCACACACGTGCTGTGTGTCATATATATTGTTTCGGGACTTCTTCGTACGGGCTGTCTCGTGAGGCTGTTTGGCATAAGGAACGATAATCGTTTTCCTTTTTTTCCACGCTGCTCTCGACGACGTGTGGGGCTAATGATATGGATCGGCCAAAAAAAGGTTGTAATTTAATTAGCCATCGATTAATGATGGCCTCGAGGAATTTCGTTTGAACAGCAATTCATTTTTTTTTCTTCTTTCCCTTTTAATGCGTCTCGGGAAAATTTTTTCGCTCTCGGTATTATTTTAATCGAGACTTCGACATAACAATGGAAATTTTTAAACTTTTTTTTTCGTGCCCCATTAGATCAACGTATATATACACGAGCGTGTTGAATTTTCTTTTACCGCGTATACCGTTTTGTTTTATTAATTCCTTTCGCGGTACAAGCCATCAAAATCCAATCAACAAGAAATACATGCATTAAGCAATAATTGAGATGTATTAGTAAACAATGGAGTTAATTTCCAAAGGCAATAATAAGTCCGAATGGTCGGGGGGGGGGGGGTGAAAAAAAAACAGTCGTCGCAAGAGTACCTCGGACTTTCCTTAATAACCCAATAAAACGTACGGAGAAAGACATTCAAAATAATATCCCACCTGCAATAAAATATTCAGCAAAGCACTTCTTTCAAACGAGTCGACTTGTCATTAGCTCGTCTCTCTGCTATAAAGTAAAACCACAGAGGAGGGGGAGGAAAGACGGAAAAAAACAGTCTGTCCTTAACAGAAACGAAAAAGGTCGTCGCACCGATAAAAAGGAGTTTGCCAATTGTTATCCCAGCCATTATCATAGACGAAGAGTGGAGACACGTATCAGGGAGAAATGGAAATGCACACGCGCATTAGGTAAATTGGAGAGCCGATCGCGTCCCTCCATATCTACCACGCGCGTAATTACCGCGGGGGCCCTCAGAAAATTTGTAAAGCTAATTCCAGCGAAAGTCTAAATCATCGTGGCGATGAAGTAGGGGAGGAGAGAGAGAAAGAGATCCCCCTTATAGCTTGTTGCCGTAGAAGCGGTAATTCAAAAATAGCGTGTCGAAAAACACTTAGAGCCGGACTGGTGTCGGGCGAGAGAGAGAGAGAAGGGCGTAGGAGGATACGGGAGCGCCGGTATTATGCTCTACGCCCTCCACAAGTTTCTTCTGCTTATAGGCAGCGTTTGGTCTTGTAATGTACACCCTAAATCCCCACCGCTGCCGAGTAGCCCTCGACTTTTCTCTCCTGCGAATGCAAGTTTTTGGAAGTTTTACGCTTCAATGAGAATGGATTATATAAATATGCCCGAGTATAGCACAGCGCTACAGGGGAAAGGGAGTATACTGCGGGGAAAGTTTTGATTAATTATTTGTCGAGCATAAGGTAAGTGTAATTATCGTTTATAATTTACGTTCTTTGCTTTCAGCTTCTCTCTCTTTTTTCCCTCCGTTCCACCAAATTGAAAAGTTTTTTTTCCCTACCCTCCCGCCGAGGTTATTATGAAATTATCGAGAGCCTAGCCGGACTTGAGCATTAGAGCAAATAGAAGCTCTCTTTTTGAAATCTCTCGGCATTCTCGAGTTGAATAATAGCATGGTAGCGAAGAAAAGAGCCTCTCAAGGCAAATAGAGGATCCACTTAATTCGGACTGTAAGAGAGACGGTCCTTTACAAGTGGCCTTTGCGCTCCGAAACGAGTGTCATTTCGCGGAAGAAAAGGTTTTCAGCTTGATAAAGACGATATGTACCTCTCCTCTGATTTTCCTTTAAAATTGATTTCTCGGTAAAAGCGCTTGTTTACACGTTCCAGCAATGCTCTCTCTCTCCAAGTATAATACTCATTTTCAAGAACACTGCAATTTTTTCTACTCCTTTATTTCGTGTTTTTTTTCTCTTCTTATTTCTTCGGCAAACAAGACACCGGCAATTTACGCCGGCTGGAGAACCTTGCAATTACGGCGTTTATAAAGAATATCCCTTCCTCTCTTTTGCGTATTAGTTAATCGCGCCTATATCGCGCGCAATCAAACGCGTCCCTTATAAAGATGGGCCTGATTGTATTCAGCGGCTCATTGTAGTCAAATCGCCGAGGTAATTTATGCAAATAAGGCGATTGTTCAAGCAAGCGGCGGCGGGAGGGGGAGAGATCGACGGCGATGGGGCGCTCTCGGTTAATTCATTTATCCGAGTGTTCCGGGCCGGGGCCGATGGCAAACATCAAAACCGCCTCTCGCACTTCCGTCCGATGGGGCTTGGGCGTGGAAGGTTAGCGTGTGTGTGTATGGCTGTGCTATGCACGTGCGCCCAAGAGGTCGAGGGAGAGAGAGAAATAAAGAGAGCACTGCTCGCTGGCGGCGGCGGCGAGAGCAATTACCGCTTTCGCGGAATTTACGACGCGCATGGGCCCTGATATATATTCAGGCGTGCTATTGATATTAAAATATTCAATAAGTCACGTGCAAATCGTCGCGAGGGGTCAGCGTATCAGCGGAGGGTCGCTCAGTTTTATCGGAACGATCGTGACTCGGAAGGTGTCGCTCTTCGGCCGCCACACTCGTTCCACCATCCTGAGTACGGCTGAGGGGTGTTACGAAGGTGCGTGGCTCTCTTACCAGCTCCGGCGAGAGAGATAATGAGAGTGGCCTTCTATTCGCTTTTATCACGGAAGCAATTTTGGTCTACTGCCGGCTTTCTTTTTCGGCCCCCAGCAAGACTGGAAATAATCTCTCTCTGTCTTTCTTTCTATCGCGTTCAGAAGTGCCGGCAAAGAACGAGGTTTGATGATTTTTTTTTTCATGGCTGGACTGGCCCCCAATGGGCTCTGAGTGTCAATGTTATATGGCAACTGTTGTTTATTAATTATGGTAATTGAATGCTCGCACGATACTCCTGTTTAAATGGTAATTTCGACGGTAGGGCCTGCTGCTACTGCTGTGTTGTATTGATGAGGGATATTGCAATGATACTCGGCAATTACGGCACGGGCTCGCTGGGAAATTGGGACACAATTCATTTTTTTTACACGGTAGGGCGAAGGGCTTGTTCTACCTGTATCGCGAAACGAGGATTATTAAATCAGTCGTAAGATACATACGAATGTGTATAAGTGGCGAATCAGCGGTAATTGAAATGTTAATTGAATTCAATATAAATTTGAAACGCCACGTTCAAATTCTCACGCGAAATATGTATAATCGTCTATTCCCCTACTTTTAATCAATATACACCTGGCGTAACATTAGCTCTCGCAAGGAACTGGAATATAGCCTTGTGTAAATCCGCGTAACACCGGGCAAAAGTAGCCCTCCCCCCCTTCTCAACAATATTTATCGAGGCTCCGAGTCGTGCATTAATCTAAAAAAAGAAACAGCAATAGCCGCAGCCGGAGGAGTCTCATCCAGGGGAAGTACGAAAAAAAAGGCTCACGCGAAGCGCGTCAGAAGCGTCGTCGGCTTTCCCGGGCGAGGGGGCTATACGGATCCGATGTACGGCCAATTACGCGGAAACAAATTGCTTCCCGAGGCAATCAATTTCTTAATTAACGCGACAAGTCCGCAGCCGAAACATCGAACATCCACCGTCGCCGGCTACCCCCACCTGCATTATCCGGTACGTATCCCACGCGTCGATGTAAATGCCGGCCCTCTCCTCGCGCGCTTTTTCGCCTCTCTGCCGCGTATAAATTTCACTGTCAATGTCGCGCCGACTACACGATGCCGTCTCGTCGTATCATAACTCCCGGCTCCGCGCACCGTCTCCCAGACATGCTCTATCTCTCTCGGTGCGCGCAGTTCGCGGAGGCGCAAGCAGGTCTGGGAGAGCACCGGTGTGTAGCAGCCCATTTTTCCAGAGACCCCAGGACGATTATGAAATATGAGTTAGGTCTCGTCTCGTCGTCGTCGTCATCGTCGACGTCGCTGTCCGTAAAAAACCGACGAACTATGTGGTCTTTTACGGGCTAGACGAGAGTCGTTCGTTTCGGTGTTATTCATTTTTCTTTCTGTTTGAAAAAATAAGGAACCGAGACAGGAGTATTTGAAATATTAGAGCAGTACGCCGAGAGCTAAACAGGGAGTGGGCAAGAGAGAGAGTGAACTGTAGGTATTTGTAGAATTTTTAACAAAAATTACTGGGATACCATGAACAAATTTAATAAAAGTTGGTAGCTCGTGCGGGGCTCTCTAGAGCAGACCATATTATATATAACGAGGAAAGCTGTAAAAAATTCCGTCTGACCCATTTCCCTCGACGGAGTGAGAGAGAGGGAAGGGGGCGTATAGGGTGCGGAAGTTGAGAAATAGCCCGGTCGAAGTTGGCGGCCGAGAGATAGCGCGCGAGTATATAAATTATACACGAGCTGCTGATGCATGCCGAGCTCTCTTCTCCCTCTCGCTTTCGCGGGGCTGGGCCACCCTTACCGCGCATATAATTCGACTAACCGGCGCAATGCATCGTCCGTGTTATTTTACGCTAGCCTCAATGGGCTCTCAACTTTGCCTCCCTTATATGCACACCTCCAGCCCCGCTGCGTATGGACCAAGTTTCGCCGTAAATTCATAACATCGGCCCGGAGAGCTTTCTCCCCGTGAAAATCTCGGATTTTTTTCCGGCCCGAGAGCTAAAGCGAGAGCGAGCAGCAGCCCCCTATTCAGACAGGAAACGCACTCGCAGCTCTTACTCCGAGCGATCGAGCGGTATATTTACGAGGGCAGACGCGCGCCCCACCGCAGCGGCCTCGTAGGCGTAGATCCGCATCGACGCGCTCGCGTATACATCAGGGCGGGGGACAAGAGGGCCGTGGAAAAGTGGTCACGGAGCGGTAGGCGCGCGCGCAGCCGAGGATACTTCCCTCCCCGACTTCCCACATATTCGGGTTTTATGCGCTGCACGACCGGTCCTAAAGCCCTGCTCTGGCACTCCTCTCTTGCTTTACCCTCCCATACCACCAGGCTGGCTGTCTTTGCTCGCTCCTTTTCTCTCCCTTTTTTTATGCGCGAGACTCTCCGATATGCTACTCCCTCCATCCGCTGGCCTTACAGCGCCGCCGCCGCCGCCGCCACCTCGCTTCTTTATCGCTTTTATGACGAATAAAGAAAACGCAAGTGCTCGACCGAGACCCTGGCGACGCGCGAGGAAACTTGGACTTTCTTGGCCCTCGACTCTCTTCTTTTTTTTCGGCCTTTTTTGTGAGTGTGGGAGTATTGACGTTTCAAGTGTGCCTGCGTGCTCGTGTGTTTGCGGCGAGGACGCCTAGGGCTTAGGACATGGGGTAAATTGAAAGACGTGACTGGCCAACGTTTTGTTGGACACATCCACACACACACAATCGTGTGAAAGCTCGAGGAAAATTACAATGCTACTCCAAATACTTGATTGCGAATGTATTGTTTCGAATAAGATGAAGAAAAAACATCGATAAAACTCGCGGAGAGGAATTTCGAGACAAGAATTTTTCGAGATATTTTGCTTTTTTATTACTTCGTGCGCAGCTTCTCTCGAAATCCATGCGATAACGATTTCTCAGAGCGAGAGAGGGTAGCCTTTGAGTCGCGTTCCCGCAAGGATTGAGGATGAAAAAAAAAGAGTCTCGGGTAAAAAGTTAGTCTCTCGGCATCGAATACCCATCGCTGGCGCGATAATAGGCCCTCGAGCCGTTACGGTCTTTCTCTCTCGCTCTGTTTCTGCGCGGGCAAGGCGCAAAAAAGTCGGGCATACATAAAGCCTCATCGTTTTCGAAATATATACGAGGTAGAGAAAGAGCGGAGGCACACACACACGGGAGGAGAAAAAAATCGCAGGAGAAGAGGGAAAAGACGAAAGAGGCGCACATATCGACGGATAATCGATACACGCGCGACATAGCAGACGCGAGAGCGAGGATAGCCGCTCTGCAGCAGAAAGTGGAATCCTTCTCGAGGAGGATGCGCGCGGCGAGGAACGGCGGGGGGGGGGATGAGAGATCGGCGAATGTGTAACGAGAGCGCGATTCTTGCTCATGTTTCATGCAGCAGGCGGCCCCCGAGGCCCAAGTGACGTCCGACTTGCGGATAAATTATTTATCCGAAAAACGAGGCCCCTCCGCACACGGCTCTCTCTTTCTCTCTTTCTCTCGCTCGCTCTGCATTTTGCGATATGCGCCAAGAGGTGCACGACCGAAAAATCGCTCTGCTGTGCGCCGTATGTTTTTGCCCTCTCTTTCTCTCTCTATCCTATACTATATACACACTCTGGCAAGACACAAGGCGAAAATAATCGTGTGCCATGCGTATATTCACGTGACGAAAAAGCCTGAATCGCGCGCTACTTTTTCAACGCAGTCCGACTCCGAATAAAAAAGGCCTTTTTTCCCCTGCAGCCTACCTGCGCTTTATCTACGCTACCGGCAAATATTTGACAATTCTGCCTAGCTGTATGTTTCTCTCTCATATTCCTCTATCCTCTCACTTGTCTTTTTAGATCGATCGCAAAAAACGAAAAAAAAAATTTTTCAATGTAAACCTTAATAAGATCCGTTTTTATTGCGACGCATAAAAGGAAGAAGAACGAAGGTGGGGGGGGGGGGATCACGCGCAAGAGCTCGAATAAGGTAATAACAAATTATTGCAATTTAACGCTCCATGAGCACTCGATAAACTAAGCGCGCGAGCACGTAATAAAATAACGAACCCTCGTCGTCATGCCTGCGCTTCTCCCCAGCATAATATGCGTGCATGCGTGTGCGTGCGCGCGTAAAAATGAGAGGAAAGAAGGAAGAACGGAAAGCGCGAGCCGACGATTTTCGGGGGACACGCGCGAACGCCTCTGTGTGTGCTCGAGCTATATTCGAAAAAGAAATTTTTATCTCCAATGCGCGCTTATGCACATAACTCGCGCGCTTAATTCAACGAGATTTTAATGCTATTCAAGAGTCATCGACGAAATAGCCCGGAATGCCGGCTTGCTCGATTATAATTCTCTTCTCCGCTCCCCCACGCAGACTTCCTCCCTCTTTCTCATTTTATTTAACGCACACGCGTGCAGCTTTCCTTCTCTCTCTTTCTCTCGTCTCGTGTGCGAGTTAAGCGCGCGCCCCCGCGCCCCTATAACCCTCCTTTACCCTCTTTTTTTTTATTTATGAACCGTCCGTTATCTCACTCTCTTTCGAAACACCCGTGTAGTTTTATATATGTGTACCTGAGGGACGAGGAAAAAAGATACGGAGAAGATTATAAAGCGACGGGCGCGCGCGCGAGAGAGAGGAGCATCGAAAATGAATAAACGAAAAAATGCGACGCTGCCAATTACTTATCGAGCGCCGACGATTTTTTTTTATCGAATGCGCGTTCAGGGGGCCTGGAGGGCGTTGTAGGTGGTTTTATTAATAGTCGTTTCGAGAGTGACGATAGAGTCTGTTGTTATTTTATTCTTATTATTTTATTTATTTTTTTCTGAGCTTTCAGAGGCTTTTGGATTCTTTTTGGGAAGGCTGTATATGAGAGCCATTAATTATCATCGCAATAAAAACAGAACGGTTTATCGGGGAAATCAAGGTTGTTAATACGACGATCGATTGTTCCTCGACAATTGAGTCACTCCGCGTGGCAGCTCATCAGGATCAAAATGGAAGAAAGCAAAAAGCGAATGATCACGTAAAAAAAGACGAATAGGCGAGTATTTATATGTATCGGAAAAAAACTGATCGAGCAGAGTCGATAAACAAAAAGCAATCGAAAGAAACGAGGCAAACAAAAAGCGCGTGAGCGCGTTATTTGGCAATAGCAGTCCCGCCGGTATACCGAGAGACGGAATTATTTATAGGCAGGCCTTGTGCGTGCGCACAGAGCTCGCTCTCTCGTCGTTTGCCGAGTGGCGTCGATATCACGCTAATCGACGGCGACGACGTCCGGGCGCGCGCAGCCGCAGGAGTGGCGCGATAACGACGAAAACCATACACGACGCGACGGAGAGAGCGAGAGCGGATCGGAGAAGAGGATATACACCTCTCTCAGCTACCCAAGTTCAAGCCGCGGTGTGTGGGTCATTGATCTTGCTCTCGCTCACGTGCCTCCCCCCTCCTCTTGCTCTTTCTCTCTCTCCCGCCCAAGGGCCAAGGTTGCCTTAGGGGGATGCGCGCGGCCTCTCGCATGCGCTGCGGATTAAAGCTCGAGAGAGCCAAAGACGGCTGGCTTCTGGCTACCTCTGGCGTATATACGTATAGACTACCAGTGGAGCTCTTGTGTATTAAAAACAAGCTCAACTAGATGCGGCTGCGCTTTTTTTATCGCTTTTTTTCTGTTGTATACTGCAAGTTTGATATGAAATATGAGAACGGTGACTGTGTTCCGACCTTTTATAGGTAAGAATTCTGGATCGGTCTGATTAGCAAAAAAGGCGATGGGTATTATTAAAATTAATTTGAATACAAGTTGAACAATCGAATAAGTCAATTAGTACGACACTCGTACGAAACGTAAATATTTGCCTAAAACATAAGTTACAATAAGGTTGCCGAAACAATAGTACATTATCTCAAAATAAACAATTAAAATATTCAAACAAAATCTGACGGTATTCGTGGAAGGCAAGCGTTAGACAAATCAACACAGCGTTATCGACTAAGACAGCGTTAGCGCGAAAATTAAACGTGGGTGTAGGATTTCGCGCAGCGCGCGCACGAGCAGCCGATAACAAACTGTCCACTGTACAACATTTCTCAACAAATATCGCCGATAAACCTGTTTGGATTAAAAGAGCTCACTCTCTTTCTCTCTCTCTCTCTCTCTCTCTCTCTCTCTCTCGCTCTCATCGATATACTAAATGCGCGTTTGTCATGCGATCGCTCTACATACCAAGCGCGCGCTTAATTTCTATCGAGTGAAAGTGTAAGTAACACGCGTATATAGATACATAAATACGAATCGTACATATCGGCCGAATGAAAAATTAAACCGCCAACACTAGTCGCTCGTGTGTAAACTATCTCACCGCAAATAACCGATAACTATATATTTTTAATACAAATCGACGATCGACCACAATGGATATACTGTAATTACTGGCTATACTCGATCCCAATAGTAATACCGGCCAATCAGCTTCGACGTTTGGAAGAGACAAAGCCGCCGCGCTCTCGGCATTCGCAGCGCGAGCGCTCGATTAAACTTGCCGAAGCTTGGGCGTTATGTGCTCGCGATAAGCCGCGGATTCGTATATATAACTGCGCCTTTACCGACGCGCGTCGGGGATCGAAAAGTTTTCGGGATGCGCGAGGTTCGATAAGCGAGCCAAGCAGGGGAGACACCGAACGTGTCTTCTCGAGAGAGAGCATCTTTCCAGATATCCGCGTCCCCTTCGAATGGGCTTGTTATTGATGAGTAGTCGCAGTGTGTACGTGTGTGTGCGTCGGTTAGGGCTAGGGACGCGGCTACTTGGCGAATACAGCCGAGGAGGGTGGAAAACTTATTGAAATTCGAGCTTTGCCGTAACACCAAGATTTTTCCGAATATCGATTGCTCCCTGATCCCACCCTGATCCCCGCACAGTTGTCGTCGCTGACTATAGCCAGATACTCGGCTTATTACATCCCGCTGGTCGTTTGACTTTGTATATACTCTATCTAACCCAAAAAAAAGGAGGAAGAGAATTTAGAAAGTCCAATTTTTTCGCGGTGCAATTTAAATTACAATTGCAGAAAGAAAAAGAAGGTGCGGGCGCAGCACAACGACCGCAAGCTATTAATTTCAAAACCGACCATTAACCTGCCCACGTCCGCGTCCTCATTCGGCGCGCTTGGCTATCATCACCCCCCCCCCCTCCTCTCTCTTATAGCAACTCTGGTTCCGCGACAAAAAAAAGCCCAACAAAAACTGCCTGAAAGACAAAAGCAAAGCCAATGATATCACAATACACTCTCCCAAAAATATATAGACACACGGACACGCATACTGCAAACGCGATACTATCCAACGAAATAAATTCACTGCTAAAAGCCAAAACCCGTCGCGAAATAAATCGCTTTATCAACGCGTGTGTCGCGCAGATGAAGCGGCCGATAGCCGGAGACCGTGTCTCTCTCTCCCTCGTCGTCGTCGTTTCACTCTCATGCCCGCGCGGCGCACCGAAATTTTTGCCTCACGAGCTAGACGGCGTTTAATCATCCGCGCGTAATCTACCCGAGAAAATGCGCGAAAAGCTCTAGCTGGGTTCTCTCTCTCTCTCTCTCTCTTTCGCATAATTCAGCGAACGCACACGCGTTGAGGTTAGAGGAGTCGAGCTGGGAGCACCTCCGGGGCTCGAGACTGCAGATTGCCACGGGATTGCGAGGCTGTATTACTTCTGTATGCGCGACCACACGGTGATTTTTACCTCTTGCCGTTTTGTTCCAACCTCCGCATATACGCGCAACTAGACTGTGTTTTTTTTTGCAGCTCTCGCCAAGTCAACGGATGGATCAATGATAGAGAGTTTGAAATAAAGACATATTCTCAGGGGTGCTCGTCCGTAACTCTACGCACACAAGTACGTTGCTAAACAATATGTTACATCATCGAATATATATACTCGAACCGTCACGGTGTCTGCATGTATACACGTCGTCGTCCCTTCTCTCTCTCTCTCTCTCCCTCCCCAGGCAACATGCTGTATATATAGGTCCCAAGCGCGACCGCAAAAATAATAATCACATCAAACAATGCTAGCGGCAGCGAGTAATTCCCAGCCACGGTTTCGCTCTCAATTATGCATTCCAAGCGTTCCCCAGGGGGGGAGAGGCCGCCCCGGTGCGTATACGCGCGAATCAATCGGCGCCATTGAGAGCCCGGGCTGCCGATATGTGTGTATTCAATGGCGCGGTGCCCCCCCCCCCCCCGCCCAGAAAAATTGCATATTATTAATGTCGCACGAGTGCGCTTGCCGGCTCTCTCTCTATTTTGACATTCATCTGTTGGCCCTGGGCTGCTGCGTCGACCTTCCCCTTTCTCTAGCCGAGGCGGGCTTGGCAGGGCGCGACAATAAACAGAAATAATTCACGGAACATTTGAGAGAATACGCTGCTCCTAGACGGCTGCTGCTGTTGCTCCGTGTCTGCTGGGCGCACAATGTGACGAAAGAGAGGGCTACAGACGCCGCGAGGGTGAAAATCGAGGCTGGCTTGTTTGTGGGAGGCTACTCTGCCAAGGGTAGCGTTTACTATACATACTCTGTCTGCGTGAGCGTTTGCCCTCTGATACTAGGGCGCGTTAAACGCGAATTGTTCCCCGTTATTGTTTACCCATACAGTTTGCCTGGTGAGTATCATTTTTTTGTGTCGGTGTATATTCGAAAATTTCCAATATTTTTCAAGCAGCGTATCGTTTGATTTAGACGGTATTGAAGAATAAAGAGAGGGAATAAAGAGAAGAATAAAGAGGGGTTGGAGTTTGGATAAATTGATTAAAGGGTTAATTTGAAAAATTTCATGGTTCATGTGCGATATGTGCACGATGGCGGGAATCAGTAATGTGTTTGCATAATTGGTAGTTTTTAATTATCGCGCGGAAAATAATAAGTCGCGAGGCTTATAATTATTAAATAGCCGTCGATGAATATAACGTTGATCAATATTCCTTGACTGTACCATAATACTATGTTGTAAAATGTAAAAAAAAAGTACAAATATTGATATAAACTAGAAGAAACGTAGTCTTATAATACCGTTCCTATCGCGCACTGAAGCAAAAAATAAAAGTAATAGATAAAAGCACTGCGGAAAATAAAATTGAGAGCAAGAAGGAGAGAAAAGAGTGGGAGAAAGAATGAAAACTGAATAACGAGACGTTTCATTCAGGGATTTCTAGAAACTCGCCTCTCGCAGCGCATAGCTACGCCGGCGCGTAATACGCATCCTTAAAAGCACTTCGCCGCAAAATTTCATCGTTGCCGGTTCATTTGACGAATTATTACAAAACCCACTTCGTCTCCCTCGTACATTTTCCGTATTCCACGCGTCTCCGACCCCATAATGCGAGAGTCGAGGCGAATGAGAGAACGAGCAGGAAAATAGTCCTTATACCCTCGGCTCGACTCTCAGGAGAGCGTCTCCTCCGAGTCCAACTGGGGAGAAGAGCGCGCGAGGAAGAAGGCGCGCAGACTCTATTTGTCCAGGTAAGATTTTTCAAGAGCGACGTTTGAATAATTTTACATTCGCGTTTCGACGCGCCGCCTCGCTCGCTCTTCTCGTCAGACTTTTCCCTCTTTGCCGGAGGGATGGGACAGGAGGAGGCATCGCCGCGCTATACCGGAGAGGAGAATGTATAAGAAATGCCTTGTTTTTGTGAAATCAGCGGAAGCGTTTACTTGGTATAATTTATCGAGGGGCTTCAACGACTCGCGCGCACGCCCGAGTCAACATAAGCGACGAGTCGACCTGTGGCCTTGATTTTTCGGTTTTTCTCAAGCGGTAATCAGACCGAACGCCGTTCGTTGTGCTCAAATCAACCGCCCGTTGACGTTCTTAGTGAAATAAACTCTCGGCTTTGTATTATCATAATATCGCTTATCTTTATTAAAATTTACGCTCTCCATTCCGCGATAAAGCAAAAAAAAAGGTTATTTAAACTTTATCCTTGCGTCAATTCCGCGATTTACATTCGCGCGAAAGACAAACAAAAATCGCTCGAATTAATAACTTAATTACGCCGAGGCGAATGAAGCAACGGCAAAAAAAGAAAGAAGAATAAAAAGAAGAAAAAAAAGGAACTTATCTGCGAAGCGTCTGGGGCCGAATGGAGTAAAAAGCCGCGGCAACTTTCCGATCGATCGGACGAAATTAAACAAGCGCCAGGAGAAGAGGGTGGTAGGGAATTTGAATATAAAAAGAATCGAGGAGGCGATAATCAAGGGACATCCGAGGCCCGTCGCACTAAATTGCCGCGCGGGAAATTCTCTCAATTAACTCGCTGCTTCGCCAGTAGCCATAGCCAAAGAGGAAGAGAGGGAGAAAAAGATAGAGAGAGAGTTCCATCTTCGTCCTTTGGTCCAGCAGCGGCGACACTCGAAAGTCACCTGACTTTCATCCTCCTCTCTCTCTCTCTCTCTGCGCGGCGGACAATAATTAATTGGCCCCTTCAGCAGCTGCAAAAGCTGGAGGAACGGATGACTCGACACAACCAAGAGAGCCAGAGAGAAAGAGAGAAGGGGTGGGAGAGGGTTAAAGGAGGCTTAATTAGCCAAAGGGGGCGCTTTCGGGACGAAAGTATCTGATTACCCGGCTGCTCCTGCAGCCGATGGGAATCGAATTTTAGTCGGTAAGGCAATCCGTCCTTTAAAGCTCCCCAAGAGTACGTTCGCCCAGAGCAGGACGTGGCTATCTGCGCGCCGTCGCCGCGTCTTTGTCCCTGCAGCCGGCGCTTGTCCTCTCGGTCGCTTATCGCTCAGCGCGGTTGACGATAGCGCCAAGTCGCGCGCGCAGAGCGCCTTCTCGATAATTCAAAAGCTGAAAGCCTAGAGAGAGAGGCAGGGAATAGGGAACGAAATCCGGGGAGAGTCGCAGGCGGTGGAGATAAGCAAAAGCCTATACGACCGTAGTCACGCGTGCCTCGGGAATTAGGCGCGTTGCGCTTTTCGCATTCGTGTCGACGCTTTGAGTAATGTGCCGGACACACGAGCCTGGGCTGATTCTTGTATCGTCGTTGCTGTATGCGTGTATCTCTCTCCCTCTCGACATCTAGCTCTCTGCTGCTGCGACAGCTCTGACGTACTCGGCCGCCACGGCTTAAGAGCTTATAGCGCTCTCGGGAAGGCGCCCGCCCACGATCTCGCGCAATCGCTGCGCACTTCCCCCCCCCCCCTCTGGCGCCGTAATAACGCGACATTAATAAAATCTCTCCGAGAAAACGTCGAGAGGGAGCAACGACGACGTCTCGGAAATGACGCGGTCGTTTCTCACGGATTCCCTCCCCAACAGCTACGCCTTTAATCCCGCGCGCACTTTTCGGATTTACAACTTGCCCGATTGCCTCGGCAAAGAGCTTTCTCTCTCTCGGATGTCTCGCGCGAGTAGTACTGCTTTAGCGCGAAGCAACGACAACGAAGAAAAGCGCGAATAACCGACAAACGACTACCTGCGATTGCGGCTTTATCCGCTGCAGAGTACATACTAAATACAGCCCCTGCGACTGAAAATAAAGAACGGTGCCGAGAAAAACGTTGGGCCCGCAGATAACACCACCAGCGTGGGCCGCAGCAAAAGAGAGGCACGCGAGACAGTGAGGGGGAACGTGTAAGATAGGTGCGAGAGAGCCTGTAGGGGGCAGTAGTGCTGGATTTATGCAGGCAAGAGACGAGCTTTATTCTTCGGCTCGATTGCGCGGGCCCACGAAAATCGCGGCTATACCCGAGGAAATTTTATCGAGCCCCCTCCACTCCATCGTCCGGAAATTATTATCTCTTGATACTCCCTATGTACTCTCGCGAGAGAAAGAGAAAATTTATTTGCATTTCGCGCGCGAACCGCATCGGGCCCGGCGTGTGTTCACCCTTTTCAAAGCTGACGCGGCTTTATTTCGGGGAACCTGCCTCCTTCCCCCCCACCCACGTCCGCCTCTCTCGGTATTAATGAAGCTTTAGCTCTATAAATCGGGTCGATTCTTAATGTCGCTTTGTATACTCACGAATTCAGCTCGTAAGGATCTCGGCAGGGTAGAGAGTAATGTGGCCAAAGTCACTCACCTGTAACAAAAAGAGAATGTTTAATTAGAATTTTGTTTTTATTTCCGAGCGTAAAGTATAACGTCTTATGGACAATGCCGAGAAGTTAGGGTGAATATAGGCGCGATAGCAGGAGGAAACGGTAATTGCAACTAATGCGTACGTATGGAAGGCATCAATTTTAAAAGCTGCCCCATAAATAAGCCGTTAATTTCGGTAATATCCGGCTAATTAAAAAGTTACTCCTCTTCTCACGCAACAATGGAAGCAGAAAGAGAAGCGCGCCGTCGTAAAAAGCACAGCGCCGCGAGAGGGCCGCGTTCGTTATACACATCGGCTCTTATCTGTTGCGCGAAGAACAAGGCCGCGCGAGCAGAGAGGTGATACTCATTATGATTTAATTTTCCAAATGGTAAATTTTCGCTCCATAAAGCCAAGCCGGCAGCCCGTCATAATCCAAATGGTCCCACGATATCGAGCCGGTAAATGCTGTGCGGAGAGCCGAGTAAAGCAGTGAAAAATGCTAATGTAAGAGAGCCGAGCTGATCTCCGATCTGTAAGCTATCTTCCGGCCGCGGCTAAAGAGCGGCGCTCCTATCTCTTGGGCGCATCTTGCAAATTCGGCGGCTATACGCTTAATGGCCCCAAGTGGACCTTGTACAAGAAGTCCGTCGACACCAGAGCATCGGCTCACTCTCTCGTGGGAAACGGACTTTTTCCTTCCCCCCTTACGCCGTTATTTTCGGCAAAAGTACACGCACACAAGCACACGCGTAATAGAAGCTCGAGTCTGTTGAAAAGAAGAAGAAGCGCGAGGGAAGCTCTTATCCGGCGTCGGAAGTCGTCTCCGGCTGGTGTATATACTCCTTTTGCCCAAGCGGTCACGCTGGCCGATCCTTTTTTTTTTCATCCTTCTAGTTCGCGTCCCATTGTCGGGCCGAAACCCCCGCGCGCGAACTGACTCCGGAAGTCATTTCAGGCGCGAGGGGCACTCTCTTCGAGTATCTCCAACTGTAATTTCATCCGAAATCGCGATGACTTTGTTAAAGCCACATAAAGTTGGAATAAAAAATGGCACTTGCATTTTTTTACGCCTTCGCATCCGTTGCTGTATATTAGGGAACGAGAAACGCGCGACGACAGTCACGCCCAGCGACGTGGGCACATATTCGATATATCCCGGGCATCCGGCATTTTCGCCTAAGCGATCGTACAAAAAGAACAAGAGCTCGAGCGAGAAGGGAAAAGAAACAAAAAAGCGAGGAAGGGAAAGAAGGCAAGAGGGCGCGCGCTGGAGTTAGTTTGTTCGCGGTGCTTGGCCTGGTCACGCTAGAGCGACGACCTTTCGCCTGCGGTTTTTCGGCCGGCCCCCGGCTGTCTCTCTCTCTCTCTCTCTCTCTCTCTCTCTCTCTCTCTCTCTTGCCCACTAGCCTTTATAGAGAGAAAGAGTACTAGCTAGCTGGCTGGCCGCGAGAGACCGCAAAACGCAAACTGTAATTTACGCCAGAGTCCCCCCCCCCCTATACCCCCGGTGTACGGGCCGTTCTCGCGCGGCGGTTTTACCGGAGGCAGATGGAGAAGGAAAAAAAAGAAGGAGTGTGTCTTGCATACCGCCACCGCCGCCGACGACGGGGCTGTGTAAATGCACCGGTGACACATATTTTGCGAGCGGCAGGGTAAAGGAGGTGGTGGAGGAGCAGCGGGGGTGGGGGGGAAGGGAAGCCTTGTTCTCTCGTGGTGTGTGTCGGGGACGCGCCGTAATTACCGGCGCAAAGTGGCATTTTTGAGGCTCGTAAAGCCTCGGCGTCTCCTCCGCTCTCTTTTTCTTTCCTTCTTTCTCTTTCTCTCCCTCTTTCTCTTGAGCACCACCGGACGCCCGCAAGATGAGACGGAATGGTAATGGAAGTTTTTATCAGGTGATAATTTCGGGCTTTTTTAATGCTAGAGCCCTGAGCGCAAACGGCAAAGGAAGCCGAAGCTACTCCCTCTCTCTTGCTTTCTTCTGGCTCAGCTATATTCATGCATAGCGAATGAGGAGGAAGAAAAGCAGAGGAAGATAGGACAAGAGCTAGCACGTTTTCTTAGAAACTATCGCTTACTCAGTGGGTGTGTGCCTGTGTTGTCTCTCTGTGTTTGCAATTTTCTTTCTTCTTTTATTTCTTTTTTCTTATTGCACGGCATGCTCCCTCGGCTGGTTTATTTCAAATTATTTTATTTTTCTAAATCGATCTTCGTTCCTTACGACCTTTTTCAACCTTAGATTCCATCTCAGGAATTCGTTCTCTTGAAACCCAGAAAACGATTAAATAAATAAGTACATCTTATTGGCCATCGAGGAAAACAAAAGCAGCAGTTTAATTTTGCCAAAATGAAAAAAAAAGGAACGCGGAAAACGAGTGGACGAAGAAGATTGAATGGAAACAAGAGGCTGGAAAACATCCGTATAATTCCCGCTGCGGAAAATCGTAAGCGCAATCCTCGAAATCCTCATTAGCCAGGCTCTCGAATCAGTATCGCCTCGTGAAAAAGACTCGCGCTTGCGCGGCTTTAATCGAAAACAGTCCGATTTCCTCTCGTTGCGTACTTGGCCCCCCCTCTTTCCGCGCCGTTTTCCAACAGCCGCGAGTTTATCCGCAGCAGGAAGAAGAGGGAGGCCAATCTCTGGCCCTATAGCCAGTTCTCTCTCCCTTCGAGTAGCTTCAATTTCCTTTTCAGGCTCGCTATCCCGCGCGGCTCTTTTCTTCTTCTCTCCTGCAACCTTCCGGCTGCGCCGCTTCTGCCCCCGCAGATCTTCCCTTCTCTCGCCTATACGCTGTGCGGGAGGAGAGAGAGAGAGAGTACACAAGGCCAAAGAGGCGCTTGCCAGCTCTAAAACACCGTGGATATATTCTTTATTTTTCTTTGCTCCATCGAATGTTGTCCGATCGCTCTTGTTTAACTTTGCGAGCGGCTTTGTTTTGCCCGAACATGATTGCCGAGCTAACGCGAGCAAATCGTTTTACAGTTCCGGTAGGTTAGGCTCCCCCCGCCCCAGCCTTCAAATTTTAAGCGGCCAAAAAGGTGAAAAGAAGAAGAATTTCCACGCTGTGGAGAGGGATCCAATTTTGCGTCATTGTTGTGACTCGAGTGGCTCGAGGTGGCTGGAAAGACGCGCCGTAGCAGGCTCAGCAAGAAAAGCGGCAGTACATGGTGCAAAGAGAGCGGACTGCCGAAGATTCCAAAGCGTCTAATTCGAGCGCTGGACGAGAGGGGAGTGGCTGTTTTCTCTGGCTGTCTCTTTCCCTCTTGAAAACGCTGGCCAGACGAGGATCGGAACGATTTTTTCTTTTCGGGGCTCTCTCTATTGTTCGTCATCTGCAGGACAGGACACTCTCCAACTCGGGGCTCTCGCTTTCTCGCCCGAGGGGAGAGACAAGTATATATACCTGAATGTAGTGGCTTATTGTGCGAGAGCACCGTCCTTATACGAGCCCGTGCGGCAACGCCTCTTTCGCTTTTTCTCCAAAGATAGTTTTGATGAATCGACCATCTTAGAAGCTCAACATTTATTGTTGCTCCAAGATGGCAGATGCAGATGTTGCGCTCTAATATAAATCAAATACGAAACGAGATCGAGCATGGATTATTAGAAGCGCGTTTTCGTTTATTCAACGCCGAGAAGAAGTTGCGAGCGATATTATATATCCGAACTTGCTTCGATTAACGGCGGAAATTGAATGCGAGCCGAATGAATTTATGTAGCAAATGGAAGTGATGAATGAAATTTTTAGCTCCAACGGCGCTAATAGTCTTCGCCAACTTTAAGAAGCTCTCTTTTTCCACCTCGCCCGAGGAGCCGCGGCCAAAACAAGCAAGAGAGATCGATTCCCACAATGAACCGAGCGCTCTCTTCCTCGACCCGCTAATCGAGAGGCGAGCAAAAGAAGGTAAAAAAAAGCGAGAGAGGTAGCAAACAGACGAGCAAACAGACGCGAGAAAAAGCGGGGAAAAAACGAGGATAAGGACGGGGAGGGAGAGAGAAGGGGGGAGCTGTTCGTCATCGCGTTTTCTCTTTCTCTCGCTTCGAGCGCGCGAACTCGACAATAAGAAACGATCGCAGCCAACAGAAGGTTGAAACGAAAAGAGAGAGAGAGGGAGAAAGGGATAATCGCTGTGGTCAGTACAAAAAAGGGGCGAGCAGTCATCGTACCGACTACGACAATAATGACGCAGAGGCAAAGGGAGAAAGAGGTGAGCCGCCGCTCGAGAGAAGAGCCGGAACTCGCACGGGAAAAACGACCGAGTAAGGGGGGGGGGGAGCTTCGTTGCGGATCTGACGAGTCCGCGAGCTAACAAACTGGAACGGAAGAGAGCTCGCGATTTTCTTAGTGTCTTAGTCGGGTTTGCTCGAAAAATGGCTTATTGTTTTATTTTGTGAGTATTAAAATAAATGAATTTACGTTTTAATGAAATTCATTATTATCTGTGGCTTTTTTTAGTTTTAATAAACGTGATTGTGAATAGTAATATTTATTGAATATTCCCATTTGCGGCTAGGTAAGGCGTGTAAGTGCAGAGGCCACAAATAACACACAATCGGTAAAGTTGATAAAATTTTCAATCTAAAATAGGTAATTAGCAGCTATACCGCCAGACGGGGGTTTATGAAATCATAATGAAGGCCCGATGTATAATTCAACAGTATTAAATCCCGCTATCAACGATGCGTTAATTATTACCTCGCTAAATACGTTTTATTCAGCCATGTGTGATTATATGCATTCGAACTGTTTACACTAGCCTGCACAATGATTCAATTTGAACTCCAGCCAGTACAAACACATCGACTGCCCCTCCTATCTCTCTCCCTGCCACCTCTCTCTCTCTCACTTTCATATTAACCAAACCGACTAAATAAATAATATCATAACAGCGTTAAACAACAATAACAAGCCTGCTAATGCCTTGTCCACGATACGATGCGTCTTGGTATTTTAAACTAAAATGCACATCTAAATTTTGAACTTTAAACTGGCGAAAACGACTCCCACGATCTTAGCGACAATGATGAGCCTATGCGGGGGTACAACGAGCCGCGACGGTAACGACTGATCGTTACTTTGTTAATTATGACGAACAGCGGATACAAGCTTTTTTTTTCTTTTGTTGAAAAATTCATGCGAAAGCACGGATAAACAGTGACATGATTAAATAATAAAAAATTTTTTACAGCATTTTTACATCTTTTCTTTTTTAATAAAAAGAACATTTTACTGTTTACGGTAAAGTACCTTAGCTCTGGCGCTCGTTTAATGGCGTAACGTAATTTTCATTTTACATTGTTCCATCGTCTTTCATGTAACGTAACAAGAGCCAACATAAAAGTGACATAATTGAGAATCACGTCCACAAATTCGTTAGGGAAAGCCCCAATGGAAAATTGCGCGCGGTGTCTCCGAGCGAGGGAAAACCCCGAAAAAATGCGGCATAATGAAGTTGAAAGAAAAAAAGAAACAAGCGCACGTTGCCCGGAGTACGCTAAAAAAGAGTATCTCGCGCAACATTTTCCAACGTGTACTTTTCGCAAAATATACGAAGGAATTATTTTCTTCGAAAATTCCATCCCTTCTAAGTATTTAATTGAGGCACGAAGGGTGTAGAAGCAAATGCGGAGCAAAAAAATCGCAAATTTGCCAGAAAGAGAGAGAGAGAGAGAAAGATAGAGAAAATAGAATGAGTAGGGCGAGACAAAAGGCAGGCGCGAAGCATAATATAGCCAGCAGCGCCGAGGTGTAGGGGGGGGGGGCTATGCGGACAGCACAGCGTCGGCCGAGATAGACGCGAGAGGCTCTCCGGTTTAGAAATACGATCGTCTGACGTTACGCGACGCCAGCGGCAGCGCAGCCATCCTGGCATCCTCTCTTCCATCCAGAGAGAGAGAGAGAGAGAGTAAAGCCCCATACATCGGGCGCTAGTGGACGCGCTCTTTTGCAGCCCGCACGCTCCGCTTTTTATCCAATTTTTCCCCTTTTTCCCAGACACAGACCCTCTCTCTCTCTCCTCTCTGTCGCAGAGGCGCTCGCGTAAATCAAAGCGCCCAGCAGAGACACCGAGGAGAGCGAAAGGGAAAAGATGGGATGGCTGGGAGGAGGGGGGCTGAAGTAGCACGACGCAGGCAGAAAGAGAGAGAGCTATGGCTACGCTGATGGAATTATTCTTGTTTCTTGTCGCGCGCGAGAGAGGGCCGAGTGACAGGCTGCTGCTGCGATAATAAAGTTGCGTCGCGCCCTTCGCTTCGCGCGCGGCCCACCTTTGCACGGGGGGACACCTCGAAAACGCCGATACACCCGCTGGGTCATAACGTCGAACCGTGAGTTACTGACACCCAACTCTCTCTCTCTCTCTCTCTCTCTCTCTCTCTCTCTGACGATAAGACGGCTTTGTTTTTAGGAGAGACGAGTCTTCCTCCGGCTGGACGTGAAATATGGCGCGTCATGCGAGTCGATTTTAATTTATCTTTGGCCAAGTCTATATACGAGCAGTACATTTCGTTTAGCCTTAATGTAATTGGGCTCTCGTTAATTATTACCGCTTCGCGGCAATTCGCTTGATAAGAATAATAAAGTTTGTAGGTGTATCGCGCGACAGACGGTATAGGAAAGGGGAAAATTCAATTCCGAGAAATATCGAGTGAGAGAGAGAGTATCATAACAAGTCCGGGGAAAAGTCCCGGCAGCGCTGAATTCATGGAGACGTTGCTAAGTGACAGGCTTGTCAATCATAAAAGTTTTCCGGCCCCGTCAAAGGCGCGAAAGAGCCGATAAGAAGTAATGCGAAACCGCTGCGCCGTGGCGGAGGCGAGCCGGGTGGAGAGGAGGGAGCCAGCCCTCTCCCTCGAGGGGCGAGCGAGAAATATCAAGATGTAATCATAATCGAAGGCTACGAGGAAGAAGCCGCTGTTCCGGGGGTAGTAAGAAGCCAGCCAAAGTCACGCAATGCCAAACCCGGGAAAAACACGGGACGAACGTTAGGGGGTGGCTGGTGGTGTTAGGGAAGAGTGTAAGGAGATACCGGCGATAAAGTAGAGACATAAAATGAGGAGACCGTCCATTGATCAACTCGAAAACGCAATATTTCCCGCTGCTCTCGTGTCCCGTCGCCTCTCCCACCCCCCAAGCGCACACCCTTCCTATACAGCTGAGAGCGAAAAATTCGCCCTCGACTTGGCTGCGTTTGATTTATTTTACAGCCATGATTTTTTAGAATTATGTACAACTCCATAGCAGGGATATTTCGGTCAATAAAATTGGGAATTGCAAAATCGATAAATTGGGTATTTATATTGACTTGTTGTCTATTTTTTTCTTCTTTTTTTTTCCTTGATAGGAAATGAATCTCGAATGGGATTTAAAGGCACGATATATGAATTGCACGAAATATCGAGTTGATAAAAGACGTATAGAGATTGTAAACTACCTAATAAAATAAATATTGGAGACGAAAGTAAAATACGTAACGTATAAGGTTAATATATATATCATTCAACTTGAAAAATAATAACTTGTAAGCAATAACAAATTCTCAGACTATAAGGGTTCTTTTGCTTCCTCGGCACCAGGAACTCCATTAAGCAGCTTTTAATTTCGTGCCAAGGAGAGTAGGGCCGCGAAAGCAAAGTACAGTCCTCAAAGTCTCATTTCCAGCGA
This sequence comes from Anagyrus pseudococci, assembly GCA_030522585.1. Classification (NCBI taxonomy): domain Eukaryota; kingdom Metazoa; phylum Arthropoda; class Insecta; order Hymenoptera; family Encyrtidae; genus Anagyrus; species Anagyrus pseudococci. Next base: position 53,788 of record JAPYYQ010000399.1, read on the forward strand.
AACGAGCGCGCGCACGGCTGCGGCGGCGGCGACGACGACTACGGCGGCGGCGGCCGGACTCCGAAGGGGAAGAAAATAAAAAAAAGCGGAAGCGAGTATACAGGGACCAGGGGGGAGGTACAGCGAAGCAGAGCAAACATCGGCAAAGCCAAGGGCCCCTGGAGGCCCCCCCGTCCTTATACGACTAAGTCACGTTTCGACGAATCACTCGCGGCAATCTCGATATATCCTGTTCTACGCGCGCGGCTCTTCCTCGGCCGCCCCCACCCCTCCACCCTCACGGCCGCTGGCGGCGGTCTGCATGCACGTCGGCGTAACGCCGCGCACGATTCGTATCTCTCCGCGTTGCTGCAGGAGAAAAACAGCCGGGCGCGCCGACGAAATCCAGCGGGTAATAGCTGCAGCCGCTCTCTGCCCGTCGGCTTTTTTCCCCGGCAATATTGGCCGATTAACCGAGCCCCCCCCCTTCTATCTAAGACAAATGCAACGTACAAGGGTTCTCTCGGTCGACGGCTATGACGAGGCGAGAGCTTGGAAAAGCCGTCGCGTCATCGTGTCCGCTGAGATTTTAATTTGGACGCGCGCAGATGATGGGGCGAGCGAGGGGGAGGTATGCTCTCTCGCGGAATTGACTCGACGAGGATTAATGGTTACGGTGGAGCTCGGAGGGGGTTGTAAGTGTCGCGTCATTCGGGCCTAATTAGGTAAGTGAGTTTTCTGCCCACGCGGTGTGTATACGTTGTATGCGCGCCCGTCAAAATGTTTGGACGGATGCTAACAATGCCTGTAGGTGGACCTTTTTTTCGCTGATTATAAAGCTGAACTTGAACAACGACGGATCGCTCGGCTAAAATAGCAATTGTTTGACGAGGCAATAGTCGCCGATGATGATTGCCGGATTCTTAAAGATGGAAAAATTTTACCGTCGTTTTGCCTTTATGGAAATATTAATGAACTAGAAGCTCGTCGTTAAAAAAAAACTCGGCTTTCTATTCATTCTAAAGCAAAGATAAATTCCTTTTGAAATATTTAAAAAAAAAGGAGAAAAAGAGGAGAGAAAAAAAGGAAGAAATTACCTTGCAGTTATTCACAAAGTTCCTACCGGTGTCTCTCTGAAAAGCATCGAAAGCGGCGTAATGCGTCTTTTGAATTCTCAACGGGTGGGAAAGCCGGGAGGCGAGGAGCAAAGGAGAGAAAGACGATGAGAGAGAGAGAGCAAGAGCAAAAGGAGAAGAAGTTTGAAAACGTATTGACTGCGCAGAAAACTAGTTTTCGCGATGGAATATTCATTTATTTGTACAAGCGTTTTAAAAAAGTCACTCTCCGTCACGCTGGAATGCCGTTTATGAAGTCGCAGTTGAATGTTATATCGATTCATCTGTTTTATAATCGCGCCTGATAAGCCACTCCAATTAATCGCTCAATGACGTCGATTCTCGAGTGCTTCTTCTCCTCTCGATAACCAAACAATTTATAAACAACCAAAGCACTACATAAAAAAGAGAAAAGGAACGAAGGAGACAGTCGAGTACAGATGTCTGATTCTTGTTGCTCCGGCAATAAAAAGCCGTAACGTCGCATCAAAGCAATCGCAAGGCAAATCGTCGGGAATTCGGAACAATGCTCTCTCACGCGACGACGCGTAGGACAATTCGGTCGAAAGGTAGGTATAGTAGACGGAGGGGGAGAAAGCAGCATCAGAATCGCGGAATGCGCGCTTACGTTCGCTGAGGGCCCTGCGTGCGTGCTATCGCTGATAGGCATTCCCGGTCTCCGTGAACGCTTTTTACGACTCCATTCTGACGCTAAATGGCCGTTGTAGCAGCACACACCTCCGTCCCGGCCTCCACGTTCCATCTCCTTTTAATACTCGCAGCGCGGGGGGGTTGGCGCATTCCTTTTTTTTTTAAGACCCTTCGCGCCCCGACGAGCATTTTCTCGGCCCCCCACCCATGACGCTCTTCTTGGAGAAAAGCGACGAAGAGGACGACGAGGGAGGCTTTAGAGTGTGCGTACGTGTGCGCACGAGGGAATGCACTTTTTGCGGGCGAGCGTAATTAAACGCTCAAGCTCGAGGATGACGAGGGCTTGAGCTTTTATGGCAGCGCGCCTGGGGGTTAAGAAAGCGTGCGGATATGGGTCAGTTGGTTTCTGGCGGAGCATTCGAAAGTATCGATGTTTTGTTTTCCATGAGATTTTTCAGAAAATTTTCTGAAAAATCAGTTGGGAAATTTAAGGGTCTACATGTCGCGCGCATAAATTGCTCTGGATGTTGGGGTAAAGGGGAATGCGGATAAATCAAAAGCCGCAACGTGGGCGATAATTTTTCGATGACACCGTGGGCTTCGCTCGGATGTGTATAAGGGAGGGACAAAAAGAAAGAAAAGAACAAGTTTCCTGTTACGAATCCCAGATGAGGGCGGACGATACAGCGAGCCTCATAATTTCTGCCCTCCTCCGGCCGGCGGAGAAGCGACTCTTCCGAGAAGGATTTCTTAATTAAGACTCGCGCGTCGTTAGAACCACACTGCAGCTCTACGCGTTTGCTTCGTTATAATCGGCCGACGAAATTGTTGCGCGAGGCGTTTTCCTCCTCGAAAGCGCGTAAGAACACCCTTACATTGTGCCCGTTTAAAGCGGCTCATCCGCCTCGTAAAAGCTTTGAGCGCCAACAAAAAGCAGCAGCCTACACCTCTCGATCGCGGCAAAAAAGAGACGACACTTGGAGAGCTGCACCACCGTAAAGTAGAAATCTATAACAGGGGCTCTTCGCGTCTCGACATTAGTCCCAACAACTGCAAACAGCAATAAACTGAAATATAAAATCCAAACGAGCTGTTACGAGGCTCTCTTTTCTCACGGCAACCTATGGCTTTTCATCGCTCCCCTGCACACCTATACACAAAAGCGGCCTCTATACTCGCGAGCCAATCATCGCCCCGAGGCTTCTGTGCCTGCAATTCAATACACTGCAAGACGCGACTTTTCGACGCGAGAGAGTCCAAGCTTCTCGCGACGTTTTTACCGACTCCGAGAAATGCCTCTCTCGGGGGGGGGGGCATGTGTTTCTTTCCTCGCGAGCCCAGAGCTGTCCTCTATCACTCGTCGAACCCAGCGCGCAGCCAGAGACAATTTATATGCAGCCGCGAGGAACACGCATTGCTGCCCCTGTTTCTCGATTTCGTTAACGCAAACTGTACAGCTGGAATTTGGAGCCTCTAAATATTTCGGGAAGCGAGGAAAACACGAGATGTTGGGGGGAAATAGCCACGCTGGGGGGAAAGAGCGAAATTTCGTGAGCTGATTTTTTGGTCATCCGATTCTTTGGTCAGCCGAGAAGTCAAACCTCACCGATATAGCGCATTTCATTAAGAATCCAAAAGACCCGAGCGAGAATTCCCGTGAAAACAAGGCTGGACTACAACTCGCTCGTCAGCTGTTGTGTGTGTGGGGTACGGAAAAAAAGTGGCTAGAAAGAAAAGCTCGGCAGCAGCAGCAGCCGGCGTCTTTCTCTCTTTCGATGCATTCCTCGCATCGAAAAAACGAAGCCTCTGAAAGTGAACGAGGCAGGAGCAAGAAAAGGAGGAGGAGGAGGAACAGTCGAGAGAAGGCAGCCGGCATATCCAGGCACAGCAACAGCTCTATCGCCTCCTGCGACTGCCGCTCGACGGCGGCGGCGGCAGTGCCGGGCTGAAAAATCTATTTTTGAGAGACACCCGATAGCGAAGGCTTTCTCGCGCGCAACGGCGCCGACGCTCCAGACGCTCTCTTTTCCCTCTCTCTCTCTCTCTCTCTCTCTCTCTCTCTCTCTCTCTCTCTCTCTCTCTCTCGCTCACTCGGACGTCCCGCGGTGCACAGGCAGGCTGTGCATCTCCACGCCTCGTATTTCCAAGGGATCGACGTCTCTATATGCTGCGGAGTCGTCTGGAAAAACGAACATGCCGCTCGCTCGATCCTTCTTTCTCTTCCTCTCTTTTTCTTCGTCTCTCCATCGATGGATCCGAGACTCGTGCTGCTGCTGGCGCGCCGCCGCCCTCCCCGGAAAAATCGCGCTAGCCCCGGGAATACTTATTGACGGAGAAGTAAATTGCCTGTTGCGCCCCCGGTGATTTTCAAGCCCGCAACCCGTAAAAACTCCAAATAGCCAATTTAAAAGCCGCGTTAAAAATAAAGACCAAATTACGCAATATCGCGAGTTTATATGTTAAGGAAGCGTTGCTTCCGCCCTCTCCTCCCATATACACAGCGTTATCGCTGGATAAATTGAATCCATCAGCGAGATATATACGTATACGCCGCCGCAAGAATTAAGCGAGACTGTACTTTAATAAAGGCCATGATGAGATAAGGGGAAAAAAAAGAAGGTGAACAGACAGGGATTCCCACACCAGGTCGTTATGTAAATTGGCAGGCGAGTTGGAGGGGCACACGAAATTCTATAAGCGAGCGGGAACATAAATTAAAAAATGCCCAAAAGTCGGGTAACAAAGAGGTCCTGGTGACCGGGTGACTAGAAATCATAGAGAGATAAGTGCCGTGATGCAGCCGGTAGGGACGGAGACTTAGCACCTGTCGTCGGGACGATGCTGAGGGCATTGACGAAGAGATTAGGGAGGGGGAGAGAGTCATTCTTAGGGGCGATCGTGCGATACGAGGACAGGGCCGAGATGAAAGAGGAGGAGAAAAAAAGCGCCTTCTCATTGCCGGCTCTTGGAGCGGACTCCTCCGTGTTAGATGCGAGATTAGAGAGTCGCTCTTCTGTCTACTCCGCGTTGTGATAAGGTCATTTTTTGAGAGGCTGGAGAGCCGCTCGTTCTTCGGAGAGCGCATTGCTTACACTTCTTCGCACACGGCGAGTGGCTGCTCTATTGAATTGTAAGTCAGAAATCGTTATCGACCAATCGCCCCCCGAGGATCCATATGCTTCAAAAGACGTTTTCAATGTGCCCGAACAAAAAGATTTTTTTCTAAAGAGCTACCTTAACTTTCTATCTTATTGACCCGAATAAGCACACGTGCGTCGTGTGTGCGTTACCTTGGTAAATACACATTGAAAATTGTTTTCCATTGTCGCCGATGACAAGGTTGAATTAATCATCCGTTTAGACAGATTTGCCAATGGCACGTGGGAAAATTAAAAAGATATTAAGCCTCGGATTAACGAGCTTTGGATATTTTCTAATTTCATCACTCTTTGAACACACCACTCGTAGTGCCCTCGACTTTCTTTTTTTTTTACTTTGTGTATACCTTTGTAACTTCACCGCAAACACCTTGGAGTATAAAACCAAACGACTTTCCCTGTGGTCATTTTAACCGCGCACTTGAACAACAACAAAAAAGTGCAACGAACGAAAATAAAAAAAAAAGTAATAACAAAAACGAAGGAAAAAACGCGCTCGGACAAAGGGGAATCATCAGAGTGGGGGGGGGGGGTGTAAGGGAGTAAGGCATTTCCTCTCGGCGTGCACGCCACTTGCACGTATACGCGGCATAACGAGATTCGAGGTAACGCCCGCCCACTTCCTGCTACACTTGCGTTCGCGAAACAAAAAATTCATTTCTTTGGCTGTAAGCCGCGTGGAGAGTGGTGTAACGAAAAGAAAAAAAAGAAATGAAACGTCGAAATATCTATCCGCACGCATTGACGGTCTTACGTTCGCTATGGTAAATCTGATGATGGCTATCGGTTCGCGGTTGTATGACACGCAATGTTGCGGTGTAATTCGCGCGAGCGATTCTTTTCCAATACTATCTGATGGACGCTTGTAGCTCGGTAACTGATGGGAATTATGAGGGGAAAAAAGGGTAGTGTTGATGTATTACCGGATTTCATTGGTAGTTCCAGCTTGAATATAAATAATGTTCGTCCGAATTTCGTGGAAAATATTATTGTAACGAAATATTATCAACTCCAATATTGATTTTCCAGAAAACTATAATTTAGCTTTTATACGACTACAAAGTTTATATTTACTAAGAATCTGTCAATTAGCTTATCGAATCTGTCATTAAATCACTTGGATTTCCCAAAAAAAAAAAAAATCTTGACCCATAATAATCGAAAACGGAAAATTACCAATAAACTACTATTGACTGCTCTGCAAAGAGACGTACAAAAATACCCAGACGAAATGTAGCCGCAGAGAGGACATTAGTATAACCGTCTATTTAAGCGCTTTTCCATAGGTATGAAAATAATTAAGCGTCTAGACGTACAAATATAACCGAGAGGAAAGGCCATTTACAATGGCCTCTGTCTGGCTGCATATTTGATGCTAAGCTCAAACATAGCCATTGCCGTCTAATCAGCCGGCGCGCAGCAGCACACACGTCGCTCTTATTAGCCCAATGAAGCGAAGCTCGAGCAACGGTGGAAAATAGGGAGGGCATAATAAAGACCAGCGTGAGAGAGTTGGTGCGGCTAGGCGCTTAGGGGTTAGGGGTCAAATGTCCGACTGCTCCGGAACGTCAGTAGCGAAGCGCGCGCGGCAGAGACAACGGGGGCGGGTCTGGCCGCGAGGTAAAAAATTTCAGCGGGACACCGCAGCCCGAAGCCGCAGTGCTCTCTCTCTCTCTCTCTCTCTAGCCGTACCAGTCGCGGTCGGAGCGCGGCCGCGAGGCTATAATCCCCCACCCTCCGCTGAGCTTTGGACGACCATTATTCTTCGCGGATACAGCCGGGCTCGGGCGTAATATGCGCTCTCTGCGGCTCGTCCTCTGTGTTTGCGGACGTCAGTTTCAAGCGGCGCGCGCCCGGTATTATTGCGCACAAATGCCCCGGCACCGCGCCCCGACGACTATGACTACGACCCTTGGCTTGTGCTCTCTCTCTCTCTCTCTCTCTCTCTCTCTCTCTCTCTCTCTCTCTCTCGACTCCTATTGTCCTCTGTGCCCGAGGGCCAGTCGTTGTGCACGCGCACACGCGCACACATATGTCCGAGCGGATGTTTTTCATGTCGCGATCGGCTAGATTCCATGGGATCGGTGTGATCCGGCGATTGAGTCGTCGTCGCTCGCAGTCGTTGCAGCTGGACAGGTATTTTGCCTGTGCGTATACGAGGGATTAGCGGGGGGGCTCCAACGACGTCGACGCGTTGTAACGTCGGCCTACGGAATCTAGGCATTGCCATACGGGGCCGTGTAAAGCCCCCAACGCTCGGTCGTTGTGTCCCCGCGTTCTCTTCTCTCTAGCCCTGTGCGTATTGTATGCTAATTGAATTTAAATCGCATGGTTTATGAGCCCCGGGCTCGCGGATTAGGGGATCCGAGAGGCATTATGCTATTTGCGCGCCGCGATAATGTGATTTGTTATAATTCCATCCTCGGCCGATCAGTACCTCGAGGGGGAGAGATAAATACGAGAACGGCACAATTATTACGGTACTTGCGACTGTCGCGAGCTCCGAGGCCCGCTCTAACGACTCGAGACTCCTTCTAAGATCGAGCAAATTGGGTTTTGAAAAGAGGTCAGTACTACATCCTTGTTTACCACTCTTATATCGCAAACGAGTTATATCGAACGGTCTCTCACAGGCGCTATTGGTTTGCTCAACCCGGCGGCGACTGCAGCGGGCGAACAGTAGCGGCAGCGGCAATGGGCTATCGTTGACTCGCCGCAAACAAAGAGGAAAAATGCAATTACAATAGGGGTAGCAGCGCGAAAAAGCAATAAAAACGGGGCGACAGGCCAGAGCACACGGGCAGACACAAAGAGAGACACACGCCCGATATGTATACCCAGAGTCGTACACGCTCGCGGTCGTTATCTGTAATTAAGAAACGCAAGCGCGACATTCCACGAGAGCTGTATCTCGCCTGTATATCCGACCCTCCCTCTCTTTCATTCTCTTCTCGCCGTGGCGCGAAAGTGAAACCCTCTACAGACTGGCGCACACACACGAACATACAGTACATACTATACACAGCACAGAGAGAGAGAGGGTATTCGCGTTTTTGCTCGCGCTTCCCGTGTGTTCACGAGCGCGCGGCCGCATGCAAAATCGCGGAACAATGCGCTTATCGAGCACAATGGCGCTATGCCCCCTGAGCGCGCCCCCCCTCTCTCTCTCTCTTTCCACGTGCATCTCGCGCCCCCTCGTCCTTTTCTCTCCTCGCTACGTATTTATGTAATCGTTCGCGGCTTTGAGAATTTCCGCGCGTGCACGCCCGTGTACCGTTAAACAGCAGCAGCAGCGCCCGGCGTTATACGTCCCTCTATACGTGTTCATTCGGTATTTGCATACTCAAGAGGCCCCGGGACTTTCCCTCTCTCTCTCTCTCTCTCGCCTCCTTTCTTATTCTCTTATTATTTCGGAAGTTTAAACTCGAGACCGAATGTGAAATTAACATTTATTTCCAGCCTGCAGATTTAATTCGGTGCATTTTCTCTTTCCTCTCCCCCCCTCCTCGTTCTTCCTATATGTGTACTTTTCCTAGGCCATTGCTCCGTGACGCTCAACGCCGAGAGTCGAATGAAAAAGTGTCCGTTGAAACGTGAATTTCACTCGATAGAAAAACAAGCAGAAGAAGCTCGTACGCGCCAGATTTAATACCGCATAGCCCGCTTACCGGACGGTTTTCCTTGATTAAAGGAAAAGCAAATTGAACGATAAGGCGCCTAAGCACTCTGGCGCGATAGAAAAAAAAGAAGGAATTTCACGAATATCCACATAGAAGAGGGATGCACGACAAAGAACAGCGCAAAGAATATCGTGCGTACTATGTGTGTGGGTTATACAGGGCCGTATTCGCTTTTGCTCGAGCCACAGTACTCGCGTAGTCAATCAGTGCCCAAGAGCCAATTAGCGCTTGCCTCTTCTTCTGCGCCGCGCGTATGTCGCGCACGAGAGAGAGAGAGAGGGAGAGTTTCGTGGCTCGTTGCCACCCACGCGCTCGCGCGCCTAGATTAACGGCTGGTAGGAGGAAAGTCAAGCCGGCCTCGCGCGCGCACTCGCTTATTGTTATTGCGGCTCCGGCGCTTTTCTAATGCCCAAGTAATCTTTGGAATGGGAAAATTACGCAGCACCGGGAGGATATTAGTCGGCACCAAGGTAAATACGCGCACGCCGGGATGAATTTTGCCGTGGCAGAGGAGAGATGTAATGGTCTCTCTCTCCTCGTGCTTCGAGGCCCTCTGGATACAATGTTGGAAATTTCAATGATGCGATATTTCGAGGAAAATAAGGTTTAATGCGTCTGTTTATCTAAGCTTTGTAATTTCGTTAATTGCATACTCGTCCCCCTCTCTCGAGTATGCTAACTCTATCTCAAATCCCAGACCCACTGGCTCAAAAACATACATACCGGGCATACCGGGCTAACCATACCCGGAGCTGCTGCTATCAAACTCGCCCGAATTTTTCGAAGGCCCAATTGTTGGGAATGTAGAATCACCGGTAGACTCGTGTCGAGCATAATAGCCGCGAGATCTACGGGGCGCAAAATAGATATTTTCCCGGTGCGGCGGACAAAAGCCCGAGACCGCCTGAGCCTTAGTGTCGAGCTAACAATGGGCGTGATTTTCGGTGGGGGCACGGACAGATGAAAAGACAATTTCGCTCGAGATTTATTTTATGTTTCTTTTTTTTTAAAAGCTAAGCGTTATTCTTATGCTTTTTAGAAAATATAAAAGAGCGCGTGCGTCAGCAAAAATCGGCCCTGGCTTTTGGAAATCGGATATGCCGTTGAATACGTGCGCCTATGAAAGGTTAGCGAATTAACAAAGCTTTTTGTTTGGACTTCAGGCTACGGCTCTCCCTCTCTCGGGCTGCAGGAAATTTGGAATTTGAATAAGTAACGGCTTAATTAACATCGACTACTCGCTCTCATTCGCGAATTGGGGGCCGGCCCGAACCTGGGGGCCGGGGGTAATTAATTAACGAGATCGGTTTCGCCGAAATTTTTGAGGCAATCGATCAATACTAGACGAAGTCTATTGCGTATTAATGGGGTTCGAAGGTAAAAATATACGTCACGCTAATGTTATAGCCGTAACCGACAAATCGTCTGGCGAAACTTATTTTTCAGAGACGCGGCTTTCATATTTAACCAGAAATCGTCTGATGCGCTTATTTTTGTCAGCGTAAAACTGATTTCAATATTAGTTCACATTTATCATTTAAATTGATATGTATTTATAGTGATCATACGTTGTTGTACACGTTGACCTACAATTTTAATGCAATTTTCATCGAACTCATTATGATTTCAATAAGTTTCTTCTAACCGATTGATGTTTTCATTCGAATAAAAATAAAAACGAACAAATTATTTTACTAGAGCACTATACCGGATAATCCCCCGAATATTAGCACGTCATTGCTCGGCGTTCGATCGCGAGCTTATGCGCTTGAAAATCGAAGTCAACCGCATTTTCCATAAATCCACGCCGGAGCATAATAGACGGCACGCGAAACTGCGCTCCTACCCAAGAGAGAGTGGGGATGTACGGCTCTCTGGAGAACTTCCTCCGTTATAAATCTGCCCCCCGTATAGCATCGGGGCGGGGGAGAGGCCGAAGCGTCATCGGCGATTTTCCGCAGCGAGCGTATATAGGAGGCAGGAGCGAGGAGGAGTAGGAGGCGATTGCACTTAATTAGCTCCCTGCGCTGTCGCAGCGGCAGGCCAATGCATAAAAGTCCCACGCGAGCAAGAAAGCAAATCTCCTTCAGCTACGAGCGGCTCATTAAAATCCCACATCTCGCGCGGCGATAACGGGGCCTCTCTCTCTCTCTCTCTCTCTCTCTCTCTCTCTCTCTCTCTCTCTCTCTCGCGTGGTGCTGCTGCCCCCGCGAGAAAAAACGAACAAGACAAGTTGCAGATGCCGAGAGAGGCAAGCCGATTTATCGGGAATCGCAGATAAATTCGTTGGCCGATTTGTCGTCGTCCCCGCATTTCCTCATTTCTCCCTCCTCCTATCTCCCTCTCGCTCGCTCGCCTGCTGCTCTCCCTCTTCCTCTGTCAGGGTATTTTCGAATTAACGAGAGACGCTAGCCTACGCTACGGGAGATAAAGGACTAGTCTCCGTCATGGGGTCAACTCTCGATGCTATAGAGAGGAGAGACGCGCACCGTTGATGACGATGACGACGACGACGGCATAACCGGCGTGTGCTTACGTTAATCGGTAGTCATTCAGTTCGACAGAGGAAATTCCTGCTGCGTGTCAAGCTACCAAGAGAGAGAGAGCCTTTCATGCGCTTGATTTCCTCTTCCTTTATGTTTCCCTTATACGCCATTGCTCTTACCGGACTTGCGTACTTAGGGGAGCTGCTGCTGTCGGGAAAAGTGAGCGAAGGGGAGAGAGAGAGAGAAGCCGGCCCCGTCTCCTTTCCCTTCGCGCCGTTTTCGATCTTTTTCGGTTTTTATTCAAGCAATTTTTTTTTCTTTTCTCAAGAAAACAGCCGTCGACTGCTGCTAATGTGGGGTTGGTGTTTTTTTTTTTGCCTTACGCCGCGGAAATTCGTGAACGCGACTCTTTTCATCGTTTCTCTCTCTCTCTTTTGCCTTTCTTTCCGTCTCCCCTCCTGTATCCGAATTCGAGACGGGACATTTTTTTGTGCTGCGTCCGCGTATACCTGTCAGACTTTTTGACCTGTAAATACGTTAATGTTATTGATACCATGACGCGCGTGCGCGTCGAATTAAATTCAATACGAAAATTCAAGCCGAATTTATCGGGCGTGACAGGGAGAGTACACAGAGCACAAATCAAAATGGCAAACGAAAAAAAAAACAAGGAGAGAAAGAAAAACGAAAAATTTCACGTATATAACAGTCGCTGTTTTCCCAGCCGCACACACAGCTCGAGTCTCGACACTCGTTTCTCGCCCATATACCGAAAAAGAGCGCACGCGACAGCACCTGGCTTTGAGCTTGCACTCGTCGTCTTATCTCTGGCGACCCGAGCGTGTAAACATTAGCACAAAAGCTCCAAGGGAGGGAGATCCCACCTCTCGGAGACCAGGGCTCTTGCCCGCACACTTGGCTAGCCTCGGGCGCGCGAGGAAACGCGCGGTGCACTCTCGTTGCGAATGACCCGCGACGACGACGCTCTCGGGGCTTTTTCCCCGGCTTTCTTTTCCGCGCCGCAGCCCTTTTTCCACGCCTGTTACTCGCGCCCCTTTTTCGCTTAATAAGGATTCTCGGTTACGGTGCTTTCTCTCGCGCGTGTCGTGTTTACGGAAATAATACCGCGGTGAGAGAAATTTGATTTTTTTTTTCATTTCTACTGTGATTTTTCTTCTTTTTTTTTCACTTTCTTTTCTGTATTTATGTGTTTAAGAATGGAATATACGAGTTTTTGTATACGTAAGGAACGGAATGTTTGTAATTTCAATCGAAAACACTGCCGAGAGCAGAGTTGACAGCTGAGAGTTATCGCTCAAACGGGACAGATTAAGAATTCCAAGATTAACAACCCAATGGTATTTATCGATCCTAATTCTGAATGCCCTTTGAAATTTACAGCGGACGAAAAAATGTATGCGACTCTTAAAATCGCCTAATTAGCCTTTGCTCGTCCAAACAGATTACACGCGAATAGAAAAAATAAAAAATTTCAAGCCCAGTCTAATGTTTGAATCGGCCATGAAATCCAATAGAAAAAGCCTCGATTAGCTCTGGCTTGATCGCAGAGGATACTAGAAAATTCATTGACATTAATTCGACGCGTATAATTCGCATTGTCGGCATCATCGAATCACTTGCCTAATCACCTCGAGCTTTCTTTCTCTGCAACACATTTTCTCATACAGCTAGCGAGGCATAGAATCCTCGCGCGCGTATAATAAAGCAGCAGACGTAGAGGCTTTATACGAAGCCCAGCTAACTGTACCCGGGCTCTTTGTCCATGTACGTGTATAGGCCGTCGATTTTTCTCTCTCTCTCGATTCCCCTCTTTCACGTGCCGTGCCCTCGCGGCTTTTGCCTTAAAGTGAGAAAAGCCCAGCGACCAGGATTAATCCGGCTCCTTGCTCCCCCTCTCTCCCCCCTCTCGCCGATCGCCACGCATACGATCACACGCGCGCACACAGACACGTGGTCCACACAACGGCATCCAGGGAGGAAAGGGTGAGAGCTACGTAGGAGGAGGAGGGAGGCAAGCGGTAATAGGCAAAGAGCATACGCTGCTGGCTCAGCCTCTCCACTAGGCTCATATAGTCTCTCCCTCTCGGTCTCTCTTCTACGGCTACCGCTGCACGCTCCCGCGAGGATAATTGCTTCTCGCGTTATCGTATCGCGCTCGAGCGCGCAACTCTGCACTTCCTCGTTGCAGAGCTGCTGCTGCAGCCAGCTCTCACTTGCAGCTCTCTCTCTCCTTCCTCTATCCTCTCCTCCAGTACCCCAAGCCTCTCTCTCTCTCTCTCCACCTCCCTTTCTCTCTCTCTCTCTCTTCTCTACCCCATCCAACGCGTTCTCGCTGCAGTAGCAGGAGCAGCCGCTCGTTCAGCGAGAGTCGATTCGGCTCGCTTTTAATGAATCCCTTTACCACGAAGTTCCCCCTGTCCCATCCCCTGCTCCCTCTCCTATATCGTCGGTGCAAAGCTTAAGAAGGAGGCGGAGGAGGACGTTCCTCGGCTCTCGTTTCTTTTCTGCCTTTTTCGCTCTGATCATGCATCCCCCCCCCTCCCCCCGCCGCGCTCGCTCCCTCCTCCTTATTCTCAGCCTTTTAACGCTTCATTTACTTTGTTTGCGCAGAGGGCAGCAGCAGCGGCAGTTTAGATAGGGAGGCCCCGAACGATATCGGTCGTTCCTCCCCGCAGGGGCTTCCTCTCCCACGCCACACGTTCTCGCTGCAATGCTGGTTCGGCGAGTTTTCGCGCGACTCGTGCTGCTTGTGTGTATACGTGGCCGTCGCCGAGGCTACGCTGCGATAATGACGGCCTCTCATTCGCGCCCGATGTTTGCTAATGAGCCGCGCAGCAGCCGCCAGTGCGTGCGCACATGCGAGAGCCCTACCTCCCGCCTGACCAGCCTGGATAACGACGAGTGTATGAAGACGTTTCACCGTTATCGTGAATCTCTCTCTCTCTCTCTCTCTCTCTCTCTCTCTCTCTCTCTCTCTCTCTCTCTCTCTCTCTCCCTCCCTCCCTCTTTCTTTCTTTCTCCTTTTTTCTTTGTTAAAGGCCAAGGGATTAAATTGCAAAGAGAGAAACAGATATATCGACTCGGCGGGTTGTCCTTTTTCTTTCATTAAAGGTTGCGAAATCGAGCATTGAGCGGTATTTCGTGATATAGAAGGGCTCGTGACGACTCGAACGGGCTTCTTTCCGAGAAGGGGATTTTGCCATACGCACACGGCGGCTGCTAGTGTTACGCTATCCGATGGCAAATCGAAAGGCATACTTAATCGAAGGTAATTCAATCAAGCTGCGACAAAAGCTAGGCTGCTGCTCTAACGTTTATTTAGCAAGCGCAGCCATGCACCGCTGCCGAGGGGAAGCGAGAGAGGGCTGCGGGTGTATATACGACAAAAGCAGCTTTTCCCGAGAGTAGACGGCACATGTATACACGAGATGATATATATTCGGCGTCTAAGTGTGCGCTAGAGGAGTTAATATCGAACGCGTTCCCTCTCAACCCTCTCTCGAGTCGAGATGTATAATACGCGAGCGGGGACGTAGGTAGGCAACTTCCAAAGAGTAGCCGGCTTAATGCGATATGTACTGATGTACGTATCGTATATAAGCAAGCAGCCGCTCTGCGACATCCGCTTACGTCGGGGCCTTCTCTCACACCCTCGCTCTCTCTCTCTCTCTGTCTCTATCTGCAGCTTCTTCTCTCCCTCTCTTCTGTGGTCGTGCCGAGCTGCAGCTTGATGAATACGCCCTCGCCAGCTTTCATATCGGCTTATTAACACTCAGGTGAGCGCTGGGACGATGAGAGAGAAAGAGAGACGGGAATGATATGCTATAGACTTCTCGAGTTGCGATCCTTGCCGGCGCGCATAGTCGGCTATTATGCGAGCGGCCCCCGGAAGGTAACGGCACATTTTTCCCCCGGTGCGCGGGCGCACAGAGAAAGAGCTGTGTGTAGGTGTCTCTCTCTCTCTCTTTTCGTGAAAGCCGATCCCGAATTATTGTTACGTGCGCTCTCGAGGAAATTCAGGGCTATACTACGGCGATAGCGCAACAAGCCTTCCGTGACCGAGACAGGCAGGCACACATAGAGAGTCTTTCCCTCTCGCGTCTGTAGGCGGTGGTATCGCTTGCTGTATACCGATCGACCAGGCCGCGCGCGCGCGTCCGGAAAAATCACGAGGCAACAATTTTCACGTAGATCGAAATGAACCTCTCTAGCTCTTTCTCCACACTCTCTGCGAGCCGTCACGCCTTCGGCAGGAGCGCGCAGTTGCCGCTTGCCACGCTACAACGACTCTCCCTTACCCCTATCAATTTCCACGCACACGTACACACAACTACGTCTCTCACGGCGTGCTCAGCTGTCACGAAAAGAGAGAGAGAGAGAGAGAGCAGCGTGCGAGGTGAGAGAGAAAGAGCTCTCGCAGATTCACGGTACTATACGCGATCCAGGTAGAGTAGGGAAGAAGAGAGGGGGGAGGAGGGGTGCAAAGTGCCGACGCGCACGAAAGAACCCGCGCCGGGGGAAACTACGCGGCCGCGCGCGCATTCCGATTCCTTAGCCGCGTGAAATTAATTGCCGGGCCCGGTTAATTATGTGACATTTATCTCCAGGCTACATCTACCCAGAAATCTTTGGAGCTGCAAGCACACGCAGACATACACACGTGTGCGCATCCACACACTCGGAATTTCCAAGGGACGAGCATCAGAGGAAGAAGAAGAAGAAGCTGAGATTGCCTTTTCGCCCCGTCGTCTCTTTCTCCGCTCCTCCCTCTTCCCCCCACCTGTTCTCACTCCTCTTTAGATCGACGCTCTTTCTCTCTCCCCTCTCTCTCTCTCTCGCTTATTTGGCGCGCTTTTAAAATCTCGGCGCGTGAGCCGGAGGGAGGCGGACGCTTTTTCTCCTTGCTAATTGCGTTACACGCGCTGCTTCTTCCCGTCGTCGTTCTATCCTATACATACTGAATGGCCGGGAGGAGGAGGGGCAGAGTCGTCGAGAAGTCCGGTTAGCTTATTCCCTCTCGCCTTAAAAGACGCACTGATTTCTCACGCGCTTAACCGTTCTTTTTTCACCCTCCTCCCCTTCCCTGTTCGTGTAGTTCGATTGCATAGCCGCTGTGATTTCGAATGTAATCGTAATTTCGTTGAGGGGGGCTTTCTCTCTCTCTCTCTCTCGTTCTTTTTAATGAAAATTGCGGCAATTTTGCTGAATCTCGTTTGTTAGAAGCCCGAGAGGTGGGTTTGTGCCGAGGCACTTATACGATAACAAGACCAGTTACATTTATTAGTTTGCCATTTTTTGCCGCAATTTTCGGCTGTTTGTAATTTTCTTAAATCTCGTCCATTTGAATTTTACGACGATCATCCAACGACGCTTTTTGCCTCGCGAACAAGCCAGCTTCAAAAAAATAAAAAAAAAGCACTCGCCATTAACCGAATTTTCGTTGTTTTCGAAAAAAAAGTCATCTCTCTCGGGATAAATAAAGTCACGCGAATAACGCCGCAAGGAGAAAAGTGGAAAAGCGTTTGAGAAAAAGCGGCGCGAGGCAGACGACGCGGCGGGCAATCAAATGTAAATTTAAAGAATCCTTTATACCGGAAATGCATAATAAATTGCGGGGATTAACGGCTTAGAGGCCAAGAGCGCGAGTGGCATCTCTCTAAAAGCGTTGAAAATCTGAAAAATGCAGGATGCATTACGAAATAATTAATTTGCTCTCCCTCTATTTGCCTTGCACGTTTTTCTCTCGCTTTCTTTCTTCCCTCCCAAAGTCCCATCTGGCTTACGAGCGCGGCGCTTTTAAAAACCTCGGGCGTATACGCGCTAAAGCTTTTTTCCCGCTGCTAATTGCGCGACCTCGCGCGTTCTCCCTCTCTGTCTCTCTCCTGCTCTTCGCGCGCGTTCTAAGCTTTAAAGTAGATAAGCAATAACGCTCTCTCCCTCTCGCCTATGAGTTCTCCCTCCCCTTCTCTTTTTTTCTTATTAAAAGCCGTAAAACTCAAATTTATCGGCGCTCTGCCTTTTTACGACTCGCCATTTTTACAGCTGCCGCTACTGCCGACGCCGCCGCAACTGTCGCTTTCGGTAAAAACGACCGTGGCGAGAATTAATGAAAATAACCGTACTTAAGCAAGCGCCCTCTGAAAATACCGCTCGCGGCGAAACTCTCCCTGCGTTCCCGTATATAATCGTAAATTTGTTTACGTCTCGCAAACGCCGCTGTTACTTAGTTGCGACTACGAGGAGAGAGAGAGAGAGGGATGAGCGATCAGAAGCTACTACTTCGTCGGTATACTACGCTGCTTCCGGCCTGCTCATCTCGTTCGCTAAAAATACGGAAAAAAAAGAATTTAAAAAAAAGCAGAGTTTCGTTTTACGAAATCGTGTTTCCAAGAATCTCCGAGACGGATGACAAGTGAGTCAGGACGGCCTACTCGATTGCTCCAGCACGTGTTAGGAGAAAATCGGCGAAAGGAAAAAGCAGCGCGTAGCCGGAAAAGTTCGGCCGAGCATGTGTGTGTTGGTGGCGTGTCAACAGCAGTGCAAGTCCGCTTTCATTTTCACACCCGGATACCGCGCGCGTTCGAACAATCGAGCCTCGGTCTTTTAACGAGAGGAAAACGCGAGATTCCATACTCGGCAAAAGCTGGCGATGCTCTTTCCACGGTGTATAGCACAGCCCGCGAAAAAAAAGGTATAGATCGCTTAAGCGAGATGCGGGGCCAACAACGACTTTTTGCCTCTCTCCTCTCTACACGGCTTCCCGTCTTTCCGATCTTCCTTTCAACAACACGGCCCTCTCCCGCCTCCCCCCAATAAAGCAAGCGGGGCCTAGCGGCGCTTCGAATTGCAAAAACACACACACACACGAGCTATCCGTAGAGGATCGAGGTCGGGGCCCGGGTCCGAAAAGAGCCGAGAGGGAAACAAGAGCCGGTCTTTAGCCTCGTCGTCGGAGGCTTCGTTACTCCAATCTCCCCGGGCCAATCTCTCTCTCTCCCCCCAAAGCCGGCGTGCGCGCTTGCCGGGATACACAAATGACACATTAAGCGGCCACACGATTCGGGGGGCTCCCGCGACTTTCTAGCGTTCCTGCCGCCGCCGCCGCTGCAATAATGCTCGCCGGCCTCTCGCGGTTACGGGGCTAGCCCATTATCGGGCTGGCCTCTCTCGCTATACGTCTAACCCACATTAGGCCCCAGCACGGGGGGAGCCGAGATTCGCGATACACACGTCGCCGAGCCCGGCGGGAAGCCTATTATCTAGTCCTAGGTACCGGTTTCTCGCTTGCTCGCTGCTGCTGCGGCTGTTAAGGCGAAAATTGAGGAACAGCCAAGGCGCACACGCTTTTCCGTTTGCTCGCATGCGTCTTAGGCCTATCTGCTATTTTCTCCCTTGCCCAATCTACCTCCTGACCTACATGAGACTTTAAATTTTTGGCTTTGTACTTTACATCGGGCGGATATATTTTTCTGTTTCTTGACAAGCACTATGTGAGAGCCGCGATAAAGTGCCATTAAAGAGAATTTACTATTGTTTTTTATTGAGCATCCCGGGAGAGCAGTTGATTCACTTTGCAACGTCCCTGTGGTTTCTTTTTCGGAAAATCTCCTGTATTGCTTTGATTAGAGACCGCTCGGAGAAGATTTAGCGGGAAAAAAGAGCGCGATAATCAGCCACGATTTCTCGGTCCTTTAATCTCTCTCTCTCTCCGCTATTGCGTGGACTCAGAGAGCCGTAGGCGAGGAAGGAAGAGAAAAACACCGGAGAGCGCAGTGGCGCTAAAGCAATTGCGGAATAAGAAACGTGAAATGCGAGCGCATTAAAGAGACACGCGTAAGTCCCGCACACGTATATACACGACGAGAGCACGGAAAGGGGCGAGAGAGAGAGAGAGAGAGAGAGAGAGAGAGAGAGAGAGAGAGAGAGAGAGAGAGAGAGAGAGAGACTGAGGGAAGATCACGAGTAAATTGTCCTTATCGAGATTTTACGCGTCGATGTAATAGAGTGCGCCGGGGTATGGGGATAGGAGATTATCGCGAGGGAGAATAACACACACACACACACATAGGGCAGCTTCTCCGCGTCGAGGGAATAAACACACGAGAGCTCGCTCTTAGGGTACGTATCGGAGCTCCTAATCTCGCGCGTAAAAGCAAAACGAAAGCAATTTTGGAGAGCCGCCTCGGGTCTCTGTATATATATGCATACGCGCGCATTTGTATGTAAAAGTAGTTGAGTAAGTGCCGGGAGAAAGAAAGAGAGAGAGAGAGCACGAGGCAAGACGCGGGCGGAGGAGGAAAAGGCAAAAATATTCTAAGCAGCTTTGGCTCTCCCTGTGCGGCAAGAGAGAGAGAGGCTTGGTGTAGGGTTGAAAGAGATAAAGGAGAGTCGGCGGGAGGAAGACGAAACGATCCGTAACCGCTTCGATCCACCACCTGATATCCTTCGGCACAAAGACGCGCGAGCAAAACGGCTCCCCCGAAATTTCACCTACGACGCTATAAGGGAGGAGGAGGACGACGACAGGAGGACAGAGCAAGACAGCAAACGTGGAAAATCGAAGGGTAGGGAGGAGCGCGGTAGCAGAAGGCAGCAGCGGTATAGTAAGAGGAGAAGCCGAGCGAGAAATGGCCGCGGATGCCTTTAATACCCAGGAGAGCCAGTGCAATACACTTTGGCAAAAAGCGGCCGGGAGGAGGAGAGACGGGGGCGGAGTTTCGTAAGAGACGGAGACAGATGGAAAGGGCGAAGCCAAGGGGGAGGAGTACGAGGTGATGTGAACGAAACAGGTGTGTGACTGCCGCTGCCGCCGCTGCTGCTGCTGAATACATTAGGAATAAGATGTATTTCTTTGTATTTACGATTGATAAATATTTACGCGGAGAGAGAGCAGTAAGGGCCTCCGAGTTTCGACAGGGATCTTGACGCTCGTTCGCTTTCGAGAGTGTGTGCCTATATACGCGTGTCTTGCCGAGCGTGTTGATGTTTATCTTTTACGGTTTTAAAGTGCCCTCAATTTTTTAGCGGACCAAAGACGAACGAACGAACGAAAAAGAAGGCGAGCCGTCAATTTGAAATACGTTCGCTTTCCTTGGATCGTTTTTTTGTCAATATTAGTTTCTTTTCTTTTTTTTTTGCTTTGACGCTTCGTAAAATTTTGGATTATATACGAAGGTGTTATGCGTATTAATAGAAAGTATATCACGCGATTAATTCTTAATGGCTCAAACGGCGCGCGACAAATAAATTTTCAGCTACACAGAAGAACAAGAAAAAGGAAGAAAGACAGCCAACACCGTCAGTCATAAATATTAAAAGGATGAAGAAGAAAAAAAGTCCAAAACGTTTGTACACGTCGGCTGTACACGGATAAACCGCTGTGAAACTCGCATAAACCGCATCGACGTCGAGGCAACGGCGGCATCAGCAGCAGACTTGTCGGCAAGGGAACCTTAAAAAAGCGGGTTAGCCTAGGGTGTTTCTCTCTCTCATCCCCTTTTTCTCTCTCGCTCTTTCTCTTCCTTTCTGGGTTACATCCCAGCGAAGGTAGAAGAAAAAGGGGTGACAGAGTTTCGGGGGGACGGGGTCGAGCACGCTGCCGATGCATTTAGGCAAGGGGTGGCGAGAGAGAGAGAGAGAGAGAGAGCAGCCGGGCAGCCTCGTAAAAAGAAAAGAGGGTTCTCCCTCGCGCCGGTTTTAAAAAAGAAGCCGACTAGTGGGTTAATGAAGACGAACGTTGTGCGATGCGAATTTCCAATGCAAAGTACAGCTAGGGGATTAGGTTCAACGGCGAATTGATCTTTGTTCGCCTCGGCAGCCGCAGCTCGGCTGGGGAAAGAAGGTTAATTGCCTTTTGATAAGCGCACGCGAGAGAGAGAGAGTAGCTAGACTACCGCTGGAGACTGCGAGAGAAAAGGACGGGGGGTAATTGATAGAGCCCCCAAGGCGTCAGCCCGGATAAATATTCGTTCGCGCGGCTGCTGCTGAGGGACATAAACATTTGCAAGCGCAAATTGCCCGGGGATCCATTGTGTTTGCCAGACTAATTCGCGGGTATACCTAGTGGGAGGGACACACACAGCGAGTGTGTTTTAAGGAAAATTAACCGGAATCTTTCTCGCGATATATAATAGGCTCCACTGTGTGTGCATGTTTATCTCGCTGTACTTAAGCATTTCACGCGCGAGTTTGTTTGCAATGTCGAAAGAGAAAAAATTATACAGCCGCGCGTGGGCATTAAAATTGTAGCAAAAGCAGCGAAACATAATACAGCAGCCGCGGGCGCTGAGCGGCTCGCGGTTTTGTAAAAATTATCCGGAATATAACCCCTCACTCTCTTGAGTTTGGAAACAAAGAGAACAATATGCGGGGCGCGCAAGGCTTGCGCACACACGGGTCACGCTGCGACACATCAAACCGCGCATAAGAGAGCCCCCGACGCACAACTGTCAGCCGAGGCAATTAACGGCCGCAAACTCTCCTCGTGCCGGAAACAAAAGCCAGCCAGAGAGAGAGCGAGAGCTGGAACGACGAGGACGACGGGGGCTGGGGCGTCGCTCACGCAAAATTCCAACCGCATCGCGGCTAATGCAGTTGTCAGCGTAGCGTATGGAGAGAGCTAGCTCGCGCTTCTTCCTAACCGACCTGCTCTCTCTCTCTCTCTCTCCAAAATGCCTTGCCTAGAGAGACCGAATCCCGCGGACCGTCTCGACGTAGTCTAATGCCTGCTGGCTGGCTGCGGCGGCGGCCGAGGCTCGTTAGCTACGGGGGCTTTACGTCTGCTGCCTGGTATTTTCGGCGACGTTTTTCGAATGATTGACGCGCCCGGCCTACGCCGCGTCTGCGAATTTCACTCGACCGCCCACGGAATGCTCGTCTTCGCATTGCAAGTATGCATTTTCCCTTTCCATTATTTGTTTATGTATACTCGAGTCCCATTGATTTTCAGTGATATAAAGATGAAATTTGTCGCACGAGAAATTACAGTCCCAACCTTTTTTTTTCCTCATTCCGCAATAACTCCACGGGCGTTTCCAATGAGTTAGAGCCAAGGGATCACCCAAGAATTTACGCTGGCGTTAAATCGTTCCCGCAGTCGAGCGAGAGGAGAGAAAAAACGCTCGCTAAAGAAGTCACATCGTCACAGCTCGGGGCATGCGTTTACAAAGGAACAAAAAATAAAGGTCGATATAAAAAAAAGGAGCTATTAAATAACTCGAGCGCGCACGCCCCTCCGATAGTCGCTGAATCAAAAACCCGAGCCGCATAACCGCTCCCTTTGCGCGCGGCAGGCAACTAACTTTGGCCCGGCTGTAACACCTGCGCTAAACAGAGACGGCGAGAGAAGTCGAGTTCTTTGGCAGTGCAGAGCAGCCTCGCGGTTTTTGAGCCTCGCGGCATGCTCGCAGTGCGCTCGGAGCAGCCCAAGGCATGCGGTCGTCGGCTTCTCGGTTCGCCGAGTAGCGTGTGAAATTCCGTCGTCGCGACGACGTCGACCGCGCCGGCAATGACTTTGCCGAGCGTCTGCCAAGCCTCTGGCATTTGGCTCGGGCGGTTTGTTTTAAAGGGCTTACTCGAAAACCTGACTTGCCGACACATTGTTGCCCGATGCATATCCGTTTGTACAATAATAATTCTTGTACTTACTTGGGAATTTCAACGGATGATAGAAGGTAGTGGGTTCGTTAATAGCGAAAGGATTCTTACCTGGAACAAAGAAAATAAAAAACATTATAAGTATGATATGGGTCTCAAAATATAGGTGTTGCCGATAAAATAAACTAAATAGACACGAATGATCGTATTT
The DNA here is from genome assembly GCA_030522585.1 of Anagyrus pseudococci. Classification (NCBI taxonomy): domain Eukaryota; kingdom Metazoa; phylum Arthropoda; class Insecta; order Hymenoptera; family Encyrtidae; genus Anagyrus; species Anagyrus pseudococci. The sequence goes on from JAPYYQ010000399.1 coordinate 76,684, forward strand.
GAGCCTAAAGCTAGAGACCAATTCCAGACCCTTACCCGCATAATAAAGCTTTAAAATCTAAAGACTCCCAAAAGTATAATCGAGGAGCTAAGCCTTCGGGCCTAAACACTCCATTGCCGTCAACGTTAAATCACCCGGGGATGCACCCACAGGTTCTCTCTTTTTTTCTATTCTCCCTCTCTCGCTTGAGCCATCAGGCCTCGTCACAATGCATCGGCAATAAGTGCACGAGCATTGCTGGCCCATCGGCTCTCGATAAAGCCGTAAAAACACAAGCAGCAAGGGGGCGCCCTCGTATTCTTTCCCTCGGACCAAAGGGGGGCCCAGAGGAACAGAGAGAGGAGCCCTTCTCCCTCGCACGTCGCTTTCCCGAAGCGTGACGCGCTGGTTTATGTGCCCCAGACCCGGAGGTCAAGGGCAGGGACTGTTTCCACGTACTCTCTCTCATTCTCCCACCAAGTCGTCTTTAATCGCCGGACACGGGGCCAGGGGAAATAATGAAGTCGGTTTTACGGGGCCCGCACGATAAAACCCGAAGACATCATTAGCCCTGCCCGTCCTCGTGGTCCCTCTGGCGTAGAAACGCGTCTCCTCTCTCTCTCTCTCTCTCTTCCACTCACTCTTTCGTCCAGTCATCAGAGAGCCAACGCGCGAGAGGGAGAGAGAGTGGCTGTAAGAAGGGGGGAGAGGAGGGGTCGCGCGCGTGCAGTCGTCGAAATGAGAGATCAAAAGGAACAAAAGACAAATATTTTATACACGAGTGCCATTACGGGGGCGTGCGAGTGAGCGACCGCGGCGGCGGCTTCGTCTTCTTGGAAGATATTATTTCGCCGCGCAAATAGAAAAGCCCAGAGAGAGAGAGAGAGGGCCTGGAGAAAGGGTCGCGTCGGCGATAAATAAATACACGCGGCGGCGGCCGGCACATTGGGCTCCCCGCGTAGGACGCCAAAGTCTCGCGCGGGCCGAGGTACACCGCTTTTGCTCCGGTACTCTCTCTCTTTCTCGCGGCAGCGATGGTGGCCCGCTCCTTCGTCATCTGGCTCTTTTATTTTTCGCCTCGGCGCTGCTGCTGCTGCTGGCGTAACGCGCGCGGTTATAAATTGTCAGGCATTTATAGAATTCGCTAGAAGTCCCCGCAATAAATTGATAATGCGCCAGTCATATCTCCGAGCTCGCGCTCTTCCTCTCCGCGGCTTCTTGACGTTTTTCCCCGTGTAGGTGTCAGGAAGATGAGTGTCCCCGACGACGACTCTCTGCCATATTGGCTCGTAATGAATTTAATCGGACACGAGAGGGAGAGAGCGTTGGCGTTGTCCTAATGCGCCGTGAGAGAGATTTTCAGATTCGAGGGAAGGCGAATCCGTGTGAGATACGTAAACTCGTTTCCGCGACTTGGACTGTCTTTATGTTGCAATTAATTTAAGTAACGTATTCCAGTCCAGCGACTGTGAGAGACGATAAATACGGCTTATTTTTAAAAGGACAATTATACAAAGTTCTTATATCCTCGTCTTCGATGATAAAACACGAAATTAGCATATTTTCGTTAAAAAAACAAGGTTTGCGCGTGCATTTCCCTCATACGTCCATGAAAATATATAAACAGCTCTCTATACCATTGAAAGATATTAAACGCTGCAAGTAAGCTTTTAAAATATAATGACGCGGAGGCTTCGTCTATACTCCAGGCATTAAATGCGTATCACACTCGAGTGAGAAGAAAAAAAAAGAGAAAAGAAAGCAGGCGATACAAGCCGTAGTCTAACATTAACTTAAAAGATTATCTCCCACTCGTCGTCCGCTGCTGCTCTCTCTGCCCACTCAGTCATCCCTCCTTCACCGAATCGCGCTCTCTCTCTCTCTCTATCTCTCTCTCTCTCTCTCTCTCTCTCTCTCTCTCTCTCTCTCTCTCTCTCTCTCTCTCTCTCTCTCTCTCTCTCTCTCTCTCTCTCTCTCTCTCTCTCTCTCTCTCTCTTTCTCTCCCGCGAGAGAGAAGCAGGTTATTTCGACTGCAAGTAGTCATTTTCCTTTTTCCCCTCTCGACGCGCACTCCTCACCTTTCTATCTCCTTTCCTCTCCCCTCCCCCTCCGCTCACTCTCTTTCTCTACTCGCTCTCCGAAAGAGGTACTTCGACACAGACGTATCTCGAGATCGGCCAAATGAAAAAGCGCCTCAACCACAATGGAATATGACACTCGAAAATATATATATACGCGCGTTAAAAAATATGCTGCGGTAGAGAAAGAAAGAGAGAGAGAGAATGAGAGAGAAAGAGAGGGCAATAGCATTACGAGAGACAATTCGCTTTTAATGGACGAGCGCTTGGCCGCGCACTTAAAAGATCGTGAATCTCGCCGGCTCGTGAAACGACGGCGATAATGCGTCGTTGGATTTATAAATGGATGCGATTGCTTCTTCAGCGCCTTATGCCCTCTCTCTCTCTCTCTCTCGCGCTTGCACTACCGCTACTTGCTATATAACCCCGGCTTTTTTCTTCTCCCTTCCCCGCGTCTTTTATACATACATACGTTATATAACGCGAGAATGGGGAAAAAAGGAGAATCCGGGTATAGAAAGCGTAGGAGCCGTAAAAGTGCCGTTCGGGAATAAAAATTGTTATTTTCCGCATCGACTTCGTTACGCGATAAAGCCCCGAGGCTATAGCTCGGATAGCTCTCGATAGCGCGGATGAAAGGGAGGTGAGGGAGAGACACACGTGCGCGCGCGGCCCTTTTTACAATCGACCAAAGTGTTTCCGATCCCTCTTTGGCCCCCGCTAATTATACGAGTTTATTAGCTCTCTCCCTCTCCGTACGAGCTGATGTGAAAAGGCTCTCAAGACGCCGTTAGCGCGTCGTTTGCTCTTTCTCCCTCTCTTTCTCTCTGGCACTCACTCGAGTGCTGCTGCTGCTAACGGCGATCGCCGGTGAAAAATAGACTCGAGGGCTCGGGGCGTCTTGGATGCCTTGCGAAAGGCTGCCATCCCGGTTAACACTCGCTTTCTTCTGCTCATCTCTTTCTCTCGAGTGTGTGCTCTCATTAGCGCCGACAATCGGTCGAGAGAGAAGAAGTATAGGAAGGAAGTTTGCTATCGAGCTCTTTGATAGCCAGAGAAGCTCTTGGCAAAACGATCGCCGAATCTCCCAATTGACACACCTCCCAGGTCGTGGTGTAGAGCCCAAGTACATCTAGATGGACAATGTGATGCTTGCCGAAAGGACAATCACTATCTCTCACGGTAATTGTCTATACAAGGCTTCCTTTCAACTCGACTTACGCATCGACGCCTCTTACAGACACCCCGCGCACTTAATCTCTCCTGATGAAAAATCCCAAGCGCAGAGATGATCCCTGCCAATTTGTTAAGCGATCAAAAACGCCTAGGTATTCCGGACCTCGGTAGCGTTGAAAGGAGCCCAAAGGAGTATACGTCTATACAGTCTTCTCAACGAGAACGACCGAACCCATAGTCGGGCGGACAAAAGTGAGACGTCGTGAAAAGCAAGGCGCGCAAAGGAAGAAAAAAAAATAAAACTATCGTACAATCTCCACCCTGTACCCCCTCCCCTCCTTCAGAATCTCTCGACCATGCGTACATGAATCACGCGGCATTGCAATGCCTCATCGCGCACTCCTGCCAAGGGTGAGCACTCGCGCGCGCGCACAAAGAATCAAGCGAGGTTCGGCCAGCGGGCGTGCTCTCTCTCTCTCCCTCTCTTTCTCTCTCTCTCTCGAGGAGATTTTAAAGATCCCGCTGGCACTTCACGCGCCGAGTAAAGCGCGCGCCCTGAGCACTACTCCGCTATCTGTCAGATGACTTCCTTTTTCAAAGAGACGATAAAAGACTTCCTCATTATCCAATGGAGCTGCTGCTGCTGCTCTGTGCGATGTCTCCTCCACCTCCTACTGCCCCTCTTGCTCCCTCATCTTCTTCTTCTCTCTCCCCTGCACCTTTCTCTCTCTCCCTCTCGGCCCGACCATCAGCTGGCCTCTGTCTTTCTCGTTCTCGTTCGGACATAAATAAAGCAGCAATGCCAAGTCTGCGCCTTCTCTCTCTCTCTCTCTCTCTCTTTCTTTCTCGAGCTCGGGCCTCGCCAGGAGCTCGCGATACTTTTTATCGGCGAATCGAGATGCTTTTTCATTTTTCGTCCCTGTACCCCGCGCGTCTGCGATACGTCGCCGTTTCATTAAGTCGTAATCAGAAATACTCCTCTCCTCCTCCTTTTGCCCCCCACGGTCGCTTGCATTTATCGTTATATTCGCAAACGGCGTATACACGTCAACATTAACATCTAGTTATACTTTTATCAGTTTCCTCCCAATTAAACGCGGGATACGAAAGCAGACGCTCCCTCTCTCTCAAGAGTACATCTCAAGGGTCACGTTCGCTCCAAAAGTATACATAAGAGAGCCGGAGAAGAGAGAGAGGAAGGGAGGTGGCCGATAGGAATGCGAGCTGAAAAATCGAGAGCCGCTGGTCCATTAGCGCCATGAATCTTGTTATTTATCAAACATCTCGGGATGAGAGGCGCGAACGAGATTCGCATCGCTTAGCAGGCACAAAAATTACGTCATGCGCTCGCGAGCGCGATAAAGAGAGAGAGGGAGAAAGAGGGTATATATGTAGGCCCTCGTCCCTCTCGTCCCTCTCATTTATCTCGGCTTCCCCTGCTCAACTAGTACGCGCGGGCTCCGCTTTCTTTCCGGCCTCGGGCAGCAGCGGCAGCTCTCGGTGCTTCTTCTCTTCGCGCATACATCTTCATCTCTCCATTTCCCTCCCCCGAGAAAGCCAAGCGAGTGAGAGAGAAGGAGCAGCTGTCGGCGACTCGCAGGCGCGTGCGTTCTTTCCCTCCCTCTCTCGAATGTGACTTTAGAGCGTCGCGCGGGGACATTTGAAAAAGGGCCCGTTTCCGCCTCTCTCGAGTAAGAAGCTCGAGGAGGAAAGCACGCGGACTCACTCGGCTCTTCTTCCTCTACTCTTTTTTTTTCCTCTTCCTCTTCCTCCAGTCAAGGCGTGTACGTACTCTCTTCTTGGGGCTATACGCGGGGCTTGTTAACAAGTTTTTCGGAGCGAGCTGCACACACGCCGCCGCCGGCCAACGCGTTGCTCTACGCATATGCACACGTATACGCATACGAGAAAGAGAGCGAGCACGTGACGGCTGTCAGAACAGCCGCCTCTTACACAAGTCGATGATATACGACACTTCCGCGCTAACGCCAAGGCGCAGCCTGAGCAAGCTACGTCGGAGTGTATTTTAAACTGTCTCACCGTACACTCTTCTGCATCTCTCACCCTCTCTCTCTCTCTCTCTCTCTCTCTCTCTCTCTCTCTCTCTCTCTCATCGTTTCTCCCTTTAAAATTATACACCCTTAGATTGTCCTCGAGAGCAGAGCTGAGGAACAACAATCGTCGGGATCGGTGTCTCTATTCTCTCGTGTACTCGAGACACGCGCTGCGACTGCGATCGTTGTCGTCTGTTTGATTTCTCGATGGGTCGTAATGATCGTGGAAAAGCTCGATCACGAATCTCGTGTTAAGCACACTCGATCTCTCGTGCACGAGTGGAAAAACACACTGACAATTTTTAAAAGTCATTCGATACAGTCGGCTTTATGTACTATTCGAAATGGATAGTTGGTTTTTTTCCATCTTTTTCTCTAGCCTTTCACATAACAGCAGCCAGGAGGAAAAGGTGTTGACGTAGAGGAAAAAAGCCGTGTCAGCTTGTGATGTGTTATGGTAAGTTTGAGAGAGAGAGAGAGAGAGAGAGAGAGAGAGCTTGAGGAGGTATGAAAACAGCATTCCAAGGCTTCAACAAGCTTTTCAAGAAAAATCAGCGGAGGCGAAAGAGAGAAAGAGAGAGCTCCGGAAAACAAATCTACCTAGCTAGACGAGCAGCACGTTACGTTTTACCGGAGGATAAAAAGAAATTCGGGGATTTTTTCCAAAAAAAAAAAGAATGCGTCTCTGCCACAGTGCAAAACTCATAAACCTTCACTGCGCGAGAGAAAAGGAGAATATGGAAAGGGGAGAATAAAGGAAGAAAAAGCGCAACATATTACTTATTTACGCCGACTCTTTTTTAAGCCGGCAATAAAGCAGAACATTAAAGTGCACAAAGCTTTCACTCGCTCTCTCTCTCTGCCTCTTTCGCGAGAGCTTTGACTAAAAATTTTCCCCAAGCGCAGCAACGGTCGAACCGGGGGGTGTGCGTTTGGATTTCGCCTCCAAAGAAAAACATGCAAATGCACATCTCCATGGGGCGACGGTGTATGTGTATAGGGGAAAAAAGGGCCGTTGAGCGAAAAAATGCTTCGTTCGCAGAAGATGAAAGAGGGGGGAATCTCATTTACGCACTGGCGCTCGCTTTTCCACGACTCTCGTTTATCGCTCGGACATAGCCTGTGTTCCTCTTGTAACAACGCGCACGCGACTATCGCGGAACTCTAACCACGTCACGTGTCATTGCTCGCGGCCGGAAGCAGGGAATGACCTATGGGGGAGCGGGAGAGGGATATATTGGTGGACATGATGAAGCGGATGTATTGCGGAAAGCCTGCGTCGTTGGGAATTAACGATGGATTGTTGTAGGTTATGTATCGGCTGTGTGTGTGCTCAACTGCGATGTCCTCGCGAATATGTACAGAGAGACAGGCACGTGGGATTTTGGGTATAGGCGCTTTTTCGGCGAATTCGAAATGACGCAACTGTCTCTAGCTAGCGTGACTGAGTACTTTGGTTAACAATGTTTTCGGAGGATGTGTTAATGCGGCAATGATGGGACCTCAATGGACGTATTTGAATAATGAATTGGCAGGATCGGAATTCATTGTCTTTTTAAGATGTGTGTGCTTGAAAAAATATTGACTGCGAGCGTTTTTGGGAAAGCAAATATACGATTTTTTTTCGTCAAGTACTATTGTATAATACACGACTAATATGAAAAGAGGCCGAATAAAGCACTAGGTCCGCAATAAAAATAACCCAAACTCATCAAAATGGAAAAATACAGGAGAAAAAGAATTAGCCAAAATCCCTGAACATCTCTTGGCCACCGCGGCAATTTTTTTTGTCCCTTTCTCTCTCTTGAGAGAGTCCGAGGGCAAGGGTGATTAGTGCCTCGTAAATCTCATTTCGCGCATTTTCTAACTCGTATATCTCATGGCAGCCAAGCCGTTTACTGACGTATTCCCCCCAATTACCACCACCACCCACCTACGTATTTCGCATGATGCATGGAATAAGTTGTGTAATAATATATCATTAGTCCGTTTGTGCTCCGAAATAACGAGGCGATGAGAGCGCCGCGTTAGCATCGGCTCTGCGAAACTCCCCAAGACGCCAAGATGGATTTATGCATCTCCAAATTTTCCGTTGAACAAAGCACTGTACAATTACTACGCTGCCTCTATATTTTGTTTCTTTAACTTTACCTCTTTTTCTGGTACAAACGCCGCGGAATTATAGGATTTACAAGGCATCGGCGAAACGCGCAATAACAGAGTTGCCGCAGCAGCGAAGCCTTTAACCTCCTCTTCACAATGACATTCTGGTCGCGCAATAGCGAAATCGCATGATCCATCGGTTTCTCGTCACGAGCCCAACGTAAGCCCAAGGAAGCGGTCCTTCCGCTGGCAAGGCACATCTTTTCGCCGAACGATCGGTTGGCCGCTTAGAGAGCTATGAGCACGTGCGCACCACGTGCCCTTCCTGCCTCGCTCCCTTACGGACCTCTACCGCATACGACACCTTCTTTCCTCTCTCTCTCCAGTGACTTTGGATATTAATTAAGTTGGAATCGAGGGCCGGCGTTTGGAAGTGAGTCTTGCGTTGACTTGGTCGTTTTCGGGGCTGTTACTATTCTTGGATATTTTGGGGCGGGCTAAAGCGAACCTCGACGGAATGTGTCCGAACCAAGGGTAGCACGTTGGAAAATTAATTATACGAGGCACTAGGACGCGTTGACGATTTAAATTTGACTAAACTCGGGATAAATGTTTGTTTGATGGCCAAACATTTTCGACGGCTTTTAAAATAAATCTGTATACAAGCAATTAAAAGCCCCTCACTTGAAACACTTCGATAATTTACACCAATCGCTAACCAAGTGTCGAATAAGCCTCGAATATAAGATATGACCAGCTATATATTGGCCGTAGGCAAATAAAAAAAAAGAAGCTGTGCAAAGGAGGAGAATATTCGGAAACAGGATGTAATTCGTAGAGAAACTTAAACGACAACTCTTGTACTGGTCTGAAGTAACGAGCAAGCCACTCCAGCACGGCGAGCACTTTAAAAAAGACCTAGATAAATTAAGGCTACTTTAAAGAGAGCCAGAGCGAGACCAGCGAGAAACAGAGTAGAAAGTTTATTTGAAAAGACAGAGGGCATAGCCGGGGCCCCCGCGTCGAAAATAGAGATTATCGCCGGCGTTTCTCTCTCTTTCTCTGTCAGTCTCGACTCGGCTCTTCTTCTTCTGCGCTGTCGCGCCGGCGCGCTTAATTGAAAGCGTAAAAAAGTCGCCGCTCGCCGAAAATAAGGAGATTTCGGAATCTCGGCGTACGAGCGCCTCTCTTTCCACAACTTCAAACAGACATCACCTGTCAGTCTGGCCGATCAAACAACGGAAAAGAAAGGCGAAGGAGGGGGGCCGAACAAAAAAGGAGAGCCTGGCGTTTTGTTTTTTCAAGTCTTTTAAAGTTCGCCGCGGCGCCTGCGGCCCTCCTACTCTCTGTGGTTGCTGCTGCTGCAGAGGCGCAGAAAAAAAACAGAGAGAGAGAGAGAATTAGTGAGCGGCAGAGAGTACCGGGTACTTTGACCCAAAATAAAAAAGGTATACGTGTGCCCACATATACACATGCGCGAGAAGAGAGACTAGTGTGCCAGAGGAAAAAATCGCGGGCACTACGACTATACAAGCGTCGACAGGCGACTTTTCGTCGTGACGACTTTATTTTGCTACTAGCTCTCTCTCTCGCGTGTGCTGCCTCTCTCTCTCCGGCTATTGACTTAACTGTCTGTTCTTTTTTAGCTCGCGCTTGCGGCTGCCAGAGAAACGCTTTTTTTCTCCCCGGTCCGAGAGACCAATGACTCATATACACCGTGCGATTAACGTATTGATAAATACGATCGATCCCAAGCCGGTAATTGTTGGAATACATTATATCTCGAGCTCTTAATAATCGGCATAGTCGCTCAAAAGTCATAGCAGCGGCTGCCGGCAAATATAAATACAGCAGGGGCAGCGCACATTATGCATCGGCCGTCGTCGCGACGGCGTGCGCTCTTTCTCGCTTCCTCTCGCTCGAGAGGGCCGCTTATTAATGCAGCGCGGACGTGAAAAATAAATGACGATCGAGAAAAGCAACGAAGCTCCTGCTCGCCCCTCGTGTGGTAGTAGCGGCAGTTGGACTTGACTTCGTTATTTTAATAAGCAGCAGTCGGAGGCTCCTCTTGGCAGATCGGCTACGAAAATAATAGCCCAAGCATCTCGCTCTCTTTCTCTCACTGAGCAAATAGCGACGAGCCGAACAGAGAGAAAGATCCATACAATGAATAAATAAATCGAGAGCGGCGCGTGCGAGTCTCTCTCTCTCTCTCTCGAAAAAGGATCTCTCTGCCGCCGCGAGCTCAAATTATTCGAGGCTGAAGCGCTTGCGCTTGCGCATCTCGATAACGCTCTCTTTTCCCTCTCTTATGTGCACTTTCCTCTCGCTCTCTCGGTAACTGCCGCCGCCGCTCTGTGCTTCGGCTTATAAAAGCGATTGTTTCCGCAAAGGCATAAATTCCGATATAGTTCACTTATAGCACAATGAATAAATAAATAAGACACGCTTGCGGAGGCAACTGCTTGCTCGCGCGTGTACACGTACGTGTATGCCGGAAAAAATAGGCGCGAATTATTCGAAATTTATCGCTCCCCTCGGCCTCTTCCCCCTCCCCCCTTCCTACGCTCGTCGCTCGAAGACAGCGCACATGCCGGGATCCCGCGGTGAGCACGTTGGCTCTCTTCCTCCTTATATGAATCACGTGTAGCCGCTTGTGTACCTTGCGCATGTGTGTCTGTGTGTGTGTCGGCGGCTAGAGGGAGCATAAGGTCCGTATGTGCGTGTGCGATCGAACGCAGCAGGCCGAGAAAAGCGGCGCGCCGTGAGAATCCAGGATTCTCGGGGAGAGCCGCCGCCGCCGCGGAAACGCGCGTGGATAGGAGGGAGGGGGGAGAACGACGGCGATCGGCTGATTTATCGTCGTCGCGGCGCGATAAAGACTCTTTGTCGAAGGATCGCTCGCCAGAGCGAAAGAGAGAGGGCCTCTCTCTCGGCTGCTCGAGAGAGCGATGATTTACTCGCGCGCCGTGCAGCTCACGTTCCCCCCCTGCCCTTCTATGACTTGCTCTATACTCGGCCGTGTACCTTCTTCTCCACCTCCTCCTCTTCCTCTCTTTTTCCTTCTCCTCGTGCCCCCCTTTTTTCCAAGGGATCCCCTTTGCCGGCCCTTTCTGTCTTCTATATCTGTTATTGTTATTGTCCGCGGGATCGTGTGTTTGCCGAGGCCGCGCGCTCTTTCTCTCTCTCTCTCTCTCTCGCAAGAGCTACGTGTAGTAAGTGGTTTTGATATTGTCGGATATTGTTTCGTCGAATGGAAATCCCACGGGGAATTCTTCTTCCATTGTAACTGTGTGTATATGTGTATGTGTGTCTATATGACCGATAATGTTCTGCACGATCGATAAGATATGGAGGCTAGATATGCATCTATATCCCCATAAATTTGAATAATAAATTAATAACCGCCAGCACTTGCAACTTTTGCATACACTGCGTAGCGTGTGAGGTGCGACGAAAAAAAAAAGTCAATCACCTGTAGCACCTGTATAAGTAAGTGCGCCCGGTAAGCGCGAAAACGCGCAGTTTGTCGGTCACACGGACACGCCGCGGGCAATAGATTTAACCGCGGGAGTATACAGTCTCGTGTAACTGGAATACCCCGTGTAAAGTCTGAGCAATCGACAGACATGAAAAACGCGATCGCGGCCACTCGTAGATTTCGCACCTCTCTCAACACCCCCCCTGGGATACCGAGCTATCGCCTATTTATCTTAGGCGCCCAATTTTTCTCCTATAATTTTCTTCTCGCGCTTACACACACGCGCGAGACAGTCTATAGATCATTAGGCGAAATCAAGCGCGCTTTTATCGCGGCTTTCTAGCCCCGTGTGTGTGTGTGTGTTGGCCATTACACGCAGGCGGCGGTACAGTCTCTACAAAGCCGCTGGATAAAGCCGGCGAGAAAAATCGGTTGACCGGGAAAGAATGAGAGAGGAAGGGAGAGAGAATCGCGGGACAAGATAAACGGGGAAAAAGGGGCCGGAATCGTGAGCGCGCGCGCGCACCGGGAGACGGACACAGCGTTACCTCCAAGACGCGAGTCCAGATTCGTATGCCGCAGAAAGCGGGAGAGAGGGAAGGGGGGACGGGGAGAAGGGAAGGGGTACGACCACCGCTGTGCTTGGGCATATCGGAAAGCAGCCTGCTCGGAGAGAGAGAGAGAGAGGCTGGAAAAAGCCCTTTCGCTGCTGCTGCAGCATGTGCAGCGTGCCGAGCAAGCGCGTTATATTTATTTATCGTGCGCGCCGCGAGAGAGCCAAGCTCCTCCTCGGCAAGAAAGAGAGAGAGAGAGAGAGACTTATAATGCAGTCCCCGCGAGGGTCGTCGTAGTCGGAGATGCGGGAAAGGTATGCGCGCTGTGAGCTTATGCACCAGGAGAGGAAGGTTGGGGGCTTCTTGCGAAGGATGAAAAAGTCGCGCACACGTGCGGCTCGCATTAGACCGATTAAAAAAGCGGGCTTTGTGTGTCGCTAAGAGCGCGCCAGAGAGTCTGTGCCCATGCCCTGGCGTTTTATATGGGACGCGCTCGCGGATTTATAGGCCGCCGCCGAGCATTCGTAGGCAAAGAGAGAGAGAGATCGAGGCTGGTGAGGAAGAGAGTTGAAGCTCGAGAGGATTATTTTGAAAATTATTCATGATTTCTTATTTACGCAATTCTCGCGCGGCGATTTATACCCGTCAAAGGCATTCCTTTGTTCATTCCTTCGATATCCCTTTCATATATATCCCTTAATCGTTTTTCCACTCCCTACCCCTGCCTACAGGATATATGCTAGTGTACCAACGTAAAAATGCTCATACCTTTCTATCGGCTACGCATGTCTCTCTAAGCTGTACATACACCGAATTGTGCGAACAACTGGTCACGAATTTATTTGCTTTTCTATAACGTTACATTACAGCACAGAGGTAAAAAGGAAAAGCGGAAAACACCTTGCTCGCGTATTACAGATTTGGGAGTAAGTCTGGTCGGGATAAAGGAGGAAAGTGCGAGGCGCGTAAAAAAGGAAAATCTGTCCACCGTCGTAAAAAGCGACAGCTCTTACGTCTCTAGCCAGACGCTCGCGTGTTCATATACAGAGGAGCCAAGATGTGCCTCACACTCCCGCATCGCGCCAGCTGACTCCACTCTCGTCCCCTCCACCCCCGCGACAGCAGCAGCTGGGACCAGGTATACGCATACCTGCCGGTCTTGCTTTTTACGAAAAGGACCATCGTGAAATGGTCCCAATTGCCTTTTCTTCCTCCGTTTCACGACGCAAGAGAGAGACTACGCCATAGCCTCGAGTATTCCATTTCAGCCTCCTTCCACTCGGCGGAGCCGGAAAATTGAGTCGTTATTACCGGAGCGATTTTTCGCTCGTTTAAATTCAATTGGGAATCCGAGATTTCCGTAGAAAGAGCCCTAGAGCGAGCGCGCTTTTTGCTCTTCCCTGCTGCTGTATGCTCGTGATTGTTTGCATGTGTAGCCGAGAGAGAGAGAGAGCACGCGCCGGAATGACGCGAGTTACCGGGGGATATAAACGAGCCGAGCGCTCTGCGAGCTCCGGGGCTGAAATTCGGCGTCGAAGGTATTTTTCAATTAACCGTGACGCCGAGGCCGCTCCGAAGAATTCGCGAGAGAGCATCTGAAATTCAATTTAATAGCGCCGGCTGTACTATACCCCGGACACAGCGGCCTTCTCCTTTCTCGCTTGCTGTATAGCGGTCGCGTGGCTTTCTGAATTTTCGACTCCCTCGGTCCGACTTCGGGCTTATCTCCCGCGTCCACGTTTATTTGCTTTAGTGTTATTGAATTTGAATTTATTTGGGGTAGACAAGAGAATGGGTTAGCCTGAGTAGCCGGGTTTGTCTGAAAGGTCGAATTAATGGGCGCAGGAGGACCTTCTTGAAGGAAAAAGCGAAGGACGTGTATATGCACACGCCGGGCGCACAACCGCGGCCCCAATGATATTTTACATTGATTTATGTCGGATGATAATAGAAGAGCGAGAGAGAGAGAGAGAGCCTCCAACTGGTTCATTAGCCGCATTAAAAAGTTTTGCATAAAATATACGCGTCTTGATTATGTTTGGCGAGAAAAATTGCCAGAGGGGGTGTGGGTTGGGGGGTTAAACGCGTAAGCGAGGCTTCTTTCTCTCGGGTGCCGCTGCTCTGTACCAAGAGCGCGCCGGCTCGTTCTTTTTTATCAAGCGCCTCTCTCGCCTCGTTAATTAAAGCAGCCTCGTATATTTTCCCGATTTTTTAATTCGTCCAATATCACAAGGCTTCTCCACCCCGTAACAATTATTAATCGGCCGGGGAATATAAAGTAGGCGGTCATTATGCGCGAGAGGAGGTGAAAGTCGGCCCTGGAAAAACAAAATGTCAGTATGCCGGCTACTAATCATCTTGCTCTGGAGGCAGATATTCCTCTTCGGAGGAGACAAGCCAAACGATTTCGCGGCAATGTAATAAGGAAAAAAAGAGACGAATAAAGAGAGAGATGCTCTCGCTACCACGAAGGCGTTAATGAAGAAGCGTCCGAGATGAGACAGCGCAGCGCGAATCGGAACGACTACGACTCTCGCTCTCTCGCGCCGAGAGATATAAATACGCGCGCGCGCGGTTACGGAGACGCCCTCGCAAATTAACCTCGGACCCCCGACGCGTCTTAATTTAGGTCGCCGGTAAAGCTCCAGTATACGCTCGCGATTGAACGCACGTGCTGCAAAGTATGCGACGTGTACGAGGGAGTGTCGAGAGCGATAAGCCGATATACAACACACGGGCATGCGTGTCGAGTTGCGAAATTTCGGAGCGCAAGGTATGGGGAAAAAACGGTGTTACCGACTAGGCGCGATAATGTCGGCCGATATTGGGGTACCAAGTGGACACGTGTGTGGTTTGGGGGGGGGAGATAGTTGTGTACGGGGACGGAGTTATCATCTGGCGCGAAACAGCGAATCGTCATTTTAGGGAGGACATGCGCGAAATAAATAGCTCTCGGCTGCATTGAGATGTTTTCGCGGAAGCGCAGCAGCAACGAGGGAAGCGAAAGTGAAAAATCCAAGGCGGAACGCGAGATGGAAGGAGGCGTAGGAACGGACACGGGGGAGAGGAATAGGAGGCTGAAATGGAGAAACGAGAGTGGGAGGAGACGTCGTCGTCTTTCTTATTCGTCGACGGAGGCGCGAGACACGTTGACGTTTCACGCTTCAAGGTGTTTGGCAGCAGCAGCCAGGACTGGGCGGGGATGACTACTCCTTCGTCTCTCTCCCTCTTTCTGCTGCCGGGGATTCTAATTGGAAAATACCGCGACGGCGTTTGCGTTGGACTTTTAATCTTTTTCTAATCTTGGCCCACCCTCCCCGGATTTGTCCTCTGTCCTTCTATACGCCCCTTTATCTCGGCTCAACTCCTACTAACGGCTGACTAAATTGATGGGATACCGCAAGTGTTCGATATTCTATTTTTACGAGGGCAGGGCTTTACTTTGTAGACGCGGCTTTGGAAAATAATTGTTTGTTTGTCAGCTGATTTGTCTTGCTGTTTGGAAAATAGTGCCGTTTCGTGTTAATCGATATATTCTGTTTACATAAATAACATTGTTCTTTATTTTCGTTTAAAACTGATGTCCGACTAATCTGGTTAATAACGTCAGTGTGTAAATTTTCAATTTTGCTTTTCTTATTTGTTGAAAAAAAAAAATAATAATAAATAATCGCAGAGCTGAAAAATTTCTGGGTATGTAATATTGAGTGTAGACAAACAGCTGAGAGAAAGAAAAAAGAGAATTCGAGAGAACCCGGGGGGACAATATTTATCTACTGTGTTCCGCAACAATCCTACATCGTTAATCTTTTTTAAACGTTTAAAAATACACTAGTCTGATACATCTCTCGCACGCGTCTCGAATTTCTGGAACAATACTAAGTAGATTTTTCACTTTCGACCGATGAGCTCCTCTTCTTTTTTTTTATACCGTCGGTAACTTCATACTACTGTCAGCGATTTAAGTAAAGTCAATAGAAAACTCTTCAAATATTTCCCTGTAGCAAACCAATTTAATACGTTGAACAAAAATTTAGAAATAATTTATAAATTTCATAACTAATTTTACTAAACTATAGAAAAAAAAATTCTGTTTTGAATATGCTACTGTTAGTTCAAGTTCAATGCCTGAGCATTTAATTTTTTCTCAGCGAAGCAAAGAAGCTACAAAGAAGCATAGTGGCTAGTCCGTAACACCTCAGAGGAGAGAGAGACTAAATTTCGGAAGAGGAAACGCGTAGTAGCTAAACACGCGCGTGTCTGCGGCAGTGTCGACGACGACGACAGCATCGTAATTTACGAGGCGCGATATTAGCGAGAGGAGCATTCGCGCCTTCCGTCGCCGGCAGCAGAGTAACAGCAAGCAACAGCCCCGCGCTCTCGTTCGCGCCTTTACGACTTGCCTTCGTGGCGACGAGTCGCGGCTTTCGCAACTCCCACCAAGACTCGCTCGCTCCCTGACTACACCAGCTGCTCCTCTCTGATCTTCCCTCTCACTCTCTCTCTCTCTCTTTCTCGCGGTGTTTTTAATTTCGTTCGCGGCCGACTTCTCTTATTTCCAGCTCTCTGCGCTATTTTCGAAACGTATATTTCCCCCCGACGCAGTGTCTGCTTTATGACGGATGTCCGCACGACTCTCTCTGTTCTCCGCTACCAAATTTCCCCGGGTCTTTTTTAATAATGCAGCTTAACTTGTCAAAATCATCTATATTTCGAAAAGCATAATAAAGTCTTACCGAACGATATTTATTCGAAAAGCCCGACCCAATTAAATCCCCGCCATGCACACAATGCTTTGGCGCTGACGCGAGAGTCTCTTTCTCTCTCACCCTTTACCTGCGAATAAAATCAGTTTCCACCACCGAACGTTCTTAAGGCTTAAGAGAGAGAGGGCACGCGACGGCGTCGTCGGTGCCGACGTGTTGGCGCATTCCGCGGGAGCAGTAGTGGCAAGCAGGCAGCCGCCAGCATCACCACCACCAGCAGCGGGCACACTACCCCGAAATAACTCCCTCCTCGAATCCCCTCTCGTTCGCTCCTTGCTCGAACGCGCGAAATTCCCTCCTCGTCCTCTTCCTACCCAGCTTCTTCCGTCTCTCGTGCACCCTTTATTCCTTTTCCGGCTCGACTCGTATTTCTCCGCGTCGCCGGCGCGTATTGAGCGGAAGATTGAAATCGAATTGAGTTAGGTTATGTAAATTGTTCGTCGAATTCACCGAGTGAGAGAGAGAGAGAGGGAGGGAGTAAGCGCCGGCTCCAATATCTCCGCGGCTTTCTCGCACTCCCCCGCGTGTCTCTTGTTCCGGCTTGCCGGCTCCCGCCGTCTGTCTCTCCATCTGTCTTGCCTGAATCGATAAACTTCGCCGCGGCGTGCGTTATGCCCTCCCCCGCAGAACCACCAGCGTCCCCCACCCCCGCCTCACCCTTTACGCTCTAGCTCGATGCTCGTTTCGACGTTCGCCCTCGAAATTGCACGCGAGAGCGTTGATCTTTCCTGCCCCCCCCCCAACCTACTATCCTCTACCCTCTCGCCTCTTTCCCCTTAGGATTTTACTACGTGGTACGGAAATTGCGCCATCGAATGTGCGACCTACGCTCGGCCAAAGACACATGCACGCGCGTTGAGTTGCTCGGGTCTTTCTGGACTTTGCTGGACGCGCGCGCGGCTCTGAGAAGTCGTCGCGAGTTACAAGCGCTGACGGGTCGATCGTAAACCAACTCCCGAGAAGCTGCGAGTGCTACTGCGGTAAAATAAGTAACCGAGCTTTTCCGCAGCTGGACGCTCTTTCTCTCTGCTGCAAGCTCTTTTGGTTACGCCAAAGCACGCGTCTGAATGCGCTAGTCGTGTACGGGAATAAGACTTGCGGGGATTTTTTTGGGATATTTTGAATAAGTGATGCGTGTGTTTAATCCCCGGCGATGACGTACTTTGGCCTTTCGATCGATTCCGCAAACATAGAAAGGTCAGCTTAATTCGTCGTCAACCTTTCCTGTAGATACACGTACATAAGGCAAAAGGTCACGCGTGTTATTTTGATAAAGCGACACGTGGCCGACATTTGTAAACCGAAGAGAAAAATAATAAATCCGATGAATTATGCACGTGTAGCGGCTTGAGCTTCGCGCTACTCTGGAATTAGCGAGAGTCGTCCGCGGCCTACAGCAGAACGAGGAGAGAGACGCGCGCGGAGAGCGACGTGTGCCTTATTTAAAGCATCAAAGATTCACGGGGTTTCTCGCCTCTGCGGCACCCCGAGAATAGAAGTGCATTTATCAAGTGCGCTCGCGGCCGAGAGCCTTAAACTTGGCGCTTTTGAAATTTTAAAAATTACAATCTCCTCTTGACACGTGCGCTTACATGCGCATCATCGATAAATCGACCATCCCTCCGCCCACAGCGCGCTGTTTACAGTCGCGGACGCGACGATTTTTCAACGGGTAAGGAGATCGAGCACGCATATTTTTAACCTCTTTTTCGTTTTTTATAAGCGCAGCTCTCGAAATTTCAAGCACGCAGAAGGCGTGACGAAAATTCCACGAGGAAACAAAAAAAAGAAGATACCAAGAGACGCACGGCGTATCGAACGAAGAGAAAACTATTTCAAGACGTTGACTCTTGCCTTGGACGTTCCGAAAAAGTTTCGTGCGTTAGAAAGGGGATGTCTGGCAGAGGGGGGTGGGTGGGAGAGGCCTGTGTATAAAAGCTTCGATCCCCGCCCCTCGGGCAGTGAGTCGCGTTCAAGTATTTAAGGGCTTCTGGATGAGCGGACGACATTTCTGCTCGTCGATCACCCGGGGGTCCGAGCGTTTGAAGGACGCGTCTCCAATTTTTCTCCGCGTGGATCGCGTGTTTGCTCTCCTTTTAGACGCATTGTCTTATCGAGCGCGCCCGGCAGAGGGATGACTTTTAGGGGCAGCTTCGAGAGTGCCGGGCTAATTGTGATAGAGGTCGGCTAACGATAGTAAGGGATGTACTCTGCTGCTTGGATGGTAGACTCTTCATACGACCGTATGGACACTTGTCGCTCCTCGAGCAAAGGGAAGATGACTACGTCGAAATCGAGCGATTAATTTTTAAGCAGATTACCCTGCGGAAATTTAGTTTGTTTGTTGCTCGAGATATGTTGGAGCTCGAACGTTTGGTTTTCAATAATACAAAAAATAAATTCATTGTAATTTGCTCGAACAATTATTTAAATCGAGCTTATTAAATTGCTCGAAAAACAACGAAAAATCTCAGCATAAAATCAATCCAACAGCATTCTCCCGTTCCCTCTCTCTTATTCTTTGAGGACGCAGCGAATATTATAACTTGAACCGCACGAATTTAAAAGAGTCTCTCCCCCGTCCTCCCTCACCAAATGGAAGAGCGCGAGGGAGAGAAAAGCGAGTAGAGAGGGAAAAAAAAGAAAAATATGAAAAGACGCACAAAGGATCCACGTCAGAGCCGTCGATCCTATACAGGCGCACAGCCTCTCTCTCTCTCTCTCTCCCTCCGTCACCGGAATCAACGACCGTCGTCGGCTCGAAATTTCCTCTCTTCTCCCTCGGGCCTCGGCCGAGCTTCAAGCCAGAGAGCAACGAAGACGACGCGAGTGTAGGGGAGAGTACACGAGCTTCCGCCGGAGCGCAATATCGAGCGTAGTCGTAGTCCGCAGAGTCAGCGCGCGGCGAGTAGGGTGAAAAGCTCGCCTGTCCCTTTTACCCTGGCCAAAACTCGCCCTATCACTTTCTCCTCTCTCACTCTCTTCTCCTTCTCCGCCTTAGACACCCTCCCCCCCCTTTCGGCTAGGGGAGCTTTTCGCCCTCCATTTTTCACGCCGAGTAAACGAAATTAAAATACTCGGCATGTCGCGCGGACCGAACTAGTCGTTTGCCACGGCGTCGTTAAGCGGCCGAGTTAAGGATATTCCATTGGCTTGTTTTCTTTATGCCAAGGATGAAGGAGCTTTGGGACACACACAGACGCAGCAGCCGACTGAGGAATTACGGTATTTTTTACTTGGTCGTCTACGGAGCTCTCTTATACGGTGGATGGAACGAAGAAATTTTTAAGACTTTGATCGGCGATTGGACGGGCTCTCTCTCTTCTCTCTCTCTCTCTCTCTCTCTCTCTCTCTCTCTCTCTCTCTCTCTTTCCTTCTTTAAGCGAGACATTTTCATTATGGAAATACTTTAGTTGGGAGCTAGATGAGAGCCCGGCAGCCCGCGTGACGAAGTATTTAGCCAATGTTGCGGGGAATTTAAAAAGATAAAAGACCAGCGCTCGGTATTTCAAATAAAACGAGAATTTGTTTAATTTTCGAAGAATTTTTATTTGCCGTCTTTATTATTATATGGTGGCGCGGCGAGAAGACATCGAGAGCGATCGGATTTTTCATTGCTTTATATTTTTGGACGAAAATAAATTAACGAAAGAAAATTTTGAGGATCATCAAATATTCAAGTCGCTCAATAATTTACATCAGTTTTTCGCATTGACAAAGAAAAACGAATTCGGAATCAAGTTTAAAAATAAAGGACGTCGCCTTAACTTTATTCTATTTATAACAAAAAAAAGTTCATTGCAACTGTCTAATAATAAAGGTCTTTTCCGACACTTGAACGAACAAAAATCCTCTCTAAATTAATCGTCGTTTCCGACAAACACACACGGCGTATCCGGTGCGCATAAAACGCGCCAAAGCCAATCTGAATACAAAGAAGAAGAAAAAAAAAGGCGTCCCGCAATCTCGAACGAAAATGTCCTTTCCCAGGCCACATGTTACAAAACACACGGACACACGAGAGTCAAGCTCAAAAGAAAGGATAGCCGGAGCAGGAGGGGGGATGGGTAAAATATCCGCACGCATATATCGCTCCCAATTATGTATTCCGGCTAAACGTGTGCGCCAGGAGCAGCATCGAGCAGTGGGCGCACACATATATAGGCGCACGCAGAGCTCTCGAAACCTCGGCATCGGCTCATCAAAAGATATATATCCCAGCGGCGGTGGTTGGCACATCCGCGCGCGCGTGCACGTCCTCAACGGGAGAGCGCTCGAGGCGCCGTCGATATGTAACCGCCGCCGATGCGTACAAAGAGCCGAGGCGAAAAAACGGACGAGAGGGAAAAGAAGGATCGATGGCTTGGCATGGGCAGAAGAACGGGGAGAGAATGAAAGAGAGAAAGAGGGAGGAGGGGGGCAGGGAAGGATGGACTCGGACGTAAAAATATTTCGCGTTGACGAGAGAGAAAGGGAATGGGTATGGAAGACCGTCAAAACTGATGGGAGAGAGATCGGCGTGTATACCGTGGTGGGAGGGGTGGGGGGGTATACGGGGGCCCTAATTAGGCCCTATCGAGCGCAATTAATCAGCGCATTCCGGCGCAGAGTTGGCTGGAGGGGCAGAAGAGAGGCGGAGGGAGGAAAGTGAACGCCCGAGGAGAAGGAGCAGAGGAGATGGACGAGTGGAAGCAGACGGAAAAAGCGAATGCGCGCTTAATTCGCTCCAAGGAGAGCTGCCGTCCGCGTCGTCCTCGTCGTGTGTGCTTCTCTGCTCCTGCTGCTGCTGCGCTGCACAAAAAGGGCCGCGCAAACACGCCTGGTGCATGTGCGCCGCGCGCGAACGCTACCGCGAGAGAGAGGGAAGAGCGGCTCGCCTGAAAGCTACTTCCGCGGCCCGGCTTCTTTCTCACGCTCCACGGCCTCCTCCTCCTCCTGCGCTTCCACCTCCTTCTTCTTCTCGCTCTTCAGCAGAGCTATACTCGCGCTCTCGTCCCCAGCCGCATTGTTCTTGTCGCGCGAGGATTCCCCGAGCGGCCGAGAAAAAGCGATGGGGAAAATTGCGCGACGTGGAGGGACGAGGTTAATGGAGAAGAGAGAAAGAAAGGTGCTGGAATTAATTGATGCGTTTATTTTGTGAAATTGTTTTTTTTCTCCCTACCCCTCCCCCCCTTTGCCAATGCAAGAGAATGCGCAGTAGCTCTCTCATCGTCTCATAACGGCACCTCGTCACGCTCATTCGAGCCGCGCGTGTGTTATATCCTCTACATATACATCGTACAACTCGCATTTGCACCCTCGGCCAATTTGTTACGCGGGTAGGTAAAAAAAATTTATTGACTTGTCCGTCTTGGTGCGCCGGCCGGATCGCGTGTGATTTGCTCCCTATACTCGTACCCCGGCATTGCCATATAGTTTTTGCGAGCGATGCTCCTGTCTGTGTATACATCAAGCGCGCACCGACGAATACGGCGATACTCTGCCTCCGCCAGCACAAAAAGCCCGCTCTTTTACGACGAGTCACGAAAAATTTTTCTACAAACGCGAATGTGTACCACAGAGCGCCCTCGTACCCCTCCTCGTCGACGAATGGTTGCAAGAATTTGTAGCGATGCGCGCGCATGAAATGCCCTAGCGACGTGTGTCGGTTCGTTTTGTTTTTTCGCATGCAAATTCCGAAAAACGGCGCACAAAGGATATCGCGGCCAAAAAAAAGGGATACGTCCAGTCGTTTTTCCCTTTGGCTACGATGACACATGGCATCGCCAGCGTACAAGCCGCACTGTATTATTCCCACAGCGCTCGTCCGAGAGCTTAATGATTTATTAGACGCGCACGAATTTGAATAAAGTTCGAAAGGATATTTATGTGTAGACGCAGTGGTATGACAATAAAGGGCATAATAGTTAATAAATAAGCTCGGCAGAGGTGGAGGGGAAAAGGAGAGCCAGAAGGTTAAGAGTCGGAATAGGCGGGGAGTGGAGAGAGAAAAACAAATATGAAGGAAGAGAAAGAGAGATGGGCGCGCGCGGATGGAAAGCGAGGAGGGAAATCCAGAGAGACCATGGGGGAGACGAGGCTGCCACGGAGACGTTCTCGAGAGCGGTTGAGAGATAAAGCGAGTAAATAAATAGGGGAAAAATGAGCGCAAGAAAAAAAAAGGGATCGAGGCGCGCGCGGGGACGTGTATATACACGCGGCGAGTATTACATGATCAATAAAGCTCGGGAGAGAGCTCGCTTTTTCTTCGACTGCCGAAGATTAATCATTGCCCTCCTGCCACAGTGCTGTTGCTGCAGTAGTAGCGAAATTAGCCCGGTGGTCCCTAAAAGTTGGATGTGTGTGTGCGCGCGCGTGACGGTTGGCCGAGAGTGCTCGGGACACGATATCGATTTGAAAGAAGAAAAAAAAGTATGTGCTCTCGCGCTCGAGTGACTTTGGAGTATAATCGTTTATACTTATTTTTCTTTCCTCCCATTTGATTTCTGACGTTTGATTTGCTACGACGTGTCGGAATTGAGAAATGAATTTCTAATGGGAGGATAAATTGACGGTAAGCGCGCCTAGGCTGAAAGGATCAATAGTTTTCTATCGATCAATTGAATCTGATAAAAAATTCGAGAGTGGGCTGTAAGTGCTCTCGAGACTACTCGCTCGAGTTGTGTGGATCAGGTGGAATGTACGCGAGCATAAACATAAGGGAAATACTTCAGATGAGTAAACTTAATTATAACGAGTTGCGCGCGTTATCTTCAGCGACGTTGATGGTAAAACGCGGATATAGAGATGTCGGACTGGAAGCGCGGAGGATATGCCTGTATGACGGACGTTTGCGTTTGATAGATCGACGCTATCGGCTCGATCTATTCCTTAACGCTAAACAATCTTCTCCTTCGCGCTCTCGTACACCGGGGGCCCGAGAATTAAGCCGCTCAATCTGTCTATCAATAGCGCGTTCTATCATCTTGACGCACACATTTCTGAAACGGACACGCACACCGTCTACACCCCTACACATCTCGATATCTTATCGAATCTCTATCCACATAGCTTAAAGCCCAAGGTAATTTCGTATGAACGATGAGCGTGTCCGAAACTTCAATATTGCAAGCATCAAAAACACTGGCTCAACTCCAATTTTCCCACCCACGCGCGGATACGCAATCCACCCACCGATAGAACATGTCCTCAAGGATATGAAAAATAAATCACTAACCACATCGTATGGACAACTTTTCTCGATCAGCTTATATCGAGTTTGAGAGGGAAAAAAAGCGCAACTGCCAACAGCAACAAGACCCCTCTGGAGTCGTCCCATGTCAGTGTTGCTGTCGCGCGACTAATGAATCATCCTCAGCTGGTCCGGCTGCTTCTCTCTCACTCCGCTTGTCCCGCATCCAGACTGGCGTATATATACCTCCTTGGTCGTCTTGGGGTTGCCGCCGCGAGGCGCGAGAGCTAAGCGCGCAATCACGTAAGCAAAGTGCCGCTGACCACACGGTAAGTTCGTGGACAAACACCTGCCGGCACGTGCTCTCGAGGGCCGCCAACCGCGGAATTGGTCACGTACGTGGTTATCGGCTTAGCCGAAGCCCGCTCTCCTCAAGCCTTGCATTGACCATATTCTTCGCGAGACTCTCCGAGCCCCTTTTATTTTATAACACTTATTCGAATTAAGGACGGGGATTAAAGCGTCTTATCGTGTGCCAGGTACGCGCGACGTGACGATGGACACTTTAGCCGGATGTGGAGTGTAGGGTTCGTGTTTTACTTGCTTTTTTCCCTTTTTTTCACGTGGCATTGATGGATGATTAAGAGGGGCGTAGAGTGCAGGGCTGTATCTCTTGCTTATGAATTTTGATTGAAGGGAGGAGAGTAGTAGCGGTAAGGGGGGGCTGCTGTTCGTTTTATGCGATAGTATATAAGGCGTGATGGCAGTCGGATGAGTGAGATTCACTTTGAATAAACAAAGCTCGTTGGCCGTCCCAAGTTGGAGAAGAGTGAAATACTTCCAGGGGTGGTCGGGGACCTTGGCGTTTTAGAAATTTCATTAGCTCTAACTAGTTAAATGTCATGTATTATTAAAACTTAAATCTCATCTTGGATAATCCTCGAGTTCAGAAGGTGCATTATGCCCTAGCAACTTTACTGACTGCTAACTTTCGACTTTACGCAGAGGATGAGACGAAAGTTTTACGCTGGCAAGTGATGTTACATAAAGCCTTCAACTTTTGTTAATGTAACTTGTTATATACGGTAGTTTTTGATTGTTTGAATAGCGGATGTCGTTGGGGTGAGCCGTAAAAATTTATGTGATTTTTATATTATATTTTCTTTTTTTGATGCTGTTGTGGTTGCGATTTTACAAGATGTTTTATTTGACGATTTTGTGTATATTTCGGTATTACACGTGATGTTTGGATATTTACTTTGAAACTACGAAACTCCGCTTGGCATTTTTTATATTTTATACACTGTTTGTGCTCGGAAACTATATACAAAATGTAAATTTTGTCGAAAATCAAATTTGTATATTTCAACTTAAAACATAAATTCTGAAAAATAAATTGAATAAATTTGAAAGTAAAATATAAGCGTTTCAATGTTTTCTTCCACGTTAATCAAAAAATCTTTACATTTATTTTAAAAAATTCATCTTGAATTTCAGGTCAAACAAGAGCGAGAAATTTCTTGCGAGAGAAGCTCACCACTCGTCAACGAACGCTAAGCCAAAAAGAAAAGCGAAAGAAAAAAAAGACAGCAATTTGCAAAAATGATTACGGCAATGAGGATTAAAAATCCTCAGCAGCTCGACGTAGCTGGAGGCTCACACCTGAGAGTGCAACTAATGGTCTCTCTTTAATCCTTCGACGACTCATCGCCACGACATAGCAAAATAAACGAGGCGTTGGATTTTCGAGAGTCTGCTCGAAAAAAAGAAGAAAAAAGGAGAGAGAGAGAGAGAGAGAGAGAGAGAGAGAGAGAGAGGTGCTCGGAAAAAGCGCGTGTCGCGCGATAGGCGTGCATCGTCAGCCCGTATGTGCAAAAACGAGGATAAAAAGGGTGAGAGGGGGGAAAGACGATACCTAGCCACGCGCACGCGAAAGAGAGAGAGAGAGAAAGAGAGGAGGGCGGGAGAGTAACGACGTCGCAGGCGGCTACGGACAGAGAAATATCTCGGCACGATGGCCGGCGACAGGTCGGAGAGAGAGAGAGAGCTTGGGCCAGGGCTATCTCGGCAAGCGAGGGTGTCGACGACGCGGGAAAAATGTGTTTTGGATAAGCGGCCACGCGTATACGTCGTCTCTTCTCTCGCTCTCCTCTTCAGCCAGCCTACTCAGCCTTTCGGCTGGACGCGAGAGCTTTTTTCGCGCTCGCGCGAACTTCGCTCTTTTCTCTCTCCTCTCTCTTTCTCGCATTTTCTTTTTTTGTCCGCGACAGGAGAACGTGTCCGACTAGGCGCGACATTTATCATGCATTTCTGGGGATACTTGATAGGAGAGGATTTCGGCACGGTGAGAAGTGAGAGAGAAAAAAAAGGGAAGATTTCTCTTCCTCGTTTTTTCTTTCGTCGTGAGGACGCGTGAATAATTTGGAAGATCGCTGTGGCCACGGGTCCGGTTTATTTATCTAGTGCTGGGAACGACATGATTATATATCGTATTCTACATCTTCCCTTTGATAAACATCGGAGCAACGGGCTTGATTTACGGCGACAGCGATGCTGTTCTTGTTTTTTCTTTCTTTCAATGCGCTCGAGAACGCTAGCTGGACGTGGTGTGCGTACATAAATTATTTTTGTCGGAGATTAGGGGCAAATAAAGAAATAACGTTGATTCGTGAAAAATGGGTGGTTATCGTTACTTACGACTCAACGCTGAATAATAAAGCTGAGAGGTTTGACTCACCTGTAAACAGAAGAAAAAATTCAATTAGTATATCATTGTCTATTACTACGAGGTAAATGTTAATTTTGAAAAAACGTAAGCCATTTCAATTATAAATTTGAGGAAATAAACATTTTGTCAATGTTTCCCCACACGAGTGTAAATCTTTGGTAAAACTTGGCAGTAAAAAAGTATCTTGGCCCGCGCAGTAGTATAGCGGGTAGCGGTAGGAGAGCCGTGGCGATGCCGCGGAAAACCTATCGTAAATCTACCCATAAAAACGATGAAACTCTTTAAGACACACTTTTTCCTTAAGAGCTTGTTTTGAGCATTCAAGCTTATATACATGTATAGCCAAGAGAGAGTCAGGGCAGCCGCGGAGCAAGCGAAACAAAAATGAAGAAGTAAAAAACGAGAAAAGGGAGTAGAGTCGAGAAGAGAGAGAGACGACGACAAGTCGACGAGAAAGTTTTTGGAGGCAGTCCGCAGACCGATCGAAAAACTTCCTCCCCCTCGACGCCGGCCACTTGTTCCACCAGCCGAGCTCGCTCTCGCGTATACGTATAGTCTGACGCCGGCAGAAACTGACTATTCCTCCTCCCCTCCCTCTAGCGAGTTCGCGCGCGTCCGAACAAATTTGCGGACGCTTTAAGGTAAACAGGCTCTAAGTGCCATTCCTAGAAAACGACTGACGCGCCGGAAAAGTGAGCCGACTCGCCCGTTGATTCAACAGCGGCTGTGTTAGATGACGACGGTTAAGTTGATTAGCGCCTCTAGTGTCTTATGCTTCACACACTCGAGCCTGTTTCACTCGACGTCTTCGCGAGCAATGGAAACTGTGTTTTACTGTGCACCTTTAGTTTCAGGTGTACATTTATCGAATAGCTGTTATATTCGTGTTGGACAATAAGTCGTTTTAAAATAAATGTTCACTTCTGATTGTACGTATTTTTGTTTCACGAGAGCTTTGTTGCGGGAATATTTATGTTGTAATAAAGTTACCGTAAAAATAATAGCTGCAATTGATTGTAAAATGTCATGATAATAAAAGTTGTGTTTTCGAGACGTTTACGCACTTTAGAAAAGTAAACAATCATTGAATTTTATTGCATGTACAATAATTAATTTTTACTGAAAAATGTACAATTACTGTTCAAAACGATGAAAAAAGTAAACAAAACGTCTCTTTTCAAAATGATCGTCATTATCGGTCTTCGCAATGCAAATGCTAGGCAAACAGGATCATAAATTCTAAAAATCAATAATTCCTGGGCTTTAACCTCGAAACAAGCGCGCGACATGGCTGACATAAGTGGCGGAGTCATGTCGTCGTAGGGGGGGATAAAAATGAGACAAACCAAGATAGATAGAACGAAATAAAGGAAAAAGTCGAGAGTTCTGAGACTGGAAAAAGAGAATGGGGTGGTGGGGGGAGCGGAGAAAAAAAAGAAGCAAAATGGCCCGAGGAGGAACGGTGTCCAGGAGGAAGGAGAGTCGTCGGAGCGCTCTTGCCGACCGACAAACGATCGGGAGTCAACGAGGGTAGAAATAACTACTGCTGTGTCCGCTCGGAGGAACTCCGAAATTCCGGAAACGACCCTTTTTCTGCGTGGTAAAGTCTCTTTCTCTCTTAGCTGCCCTCCTTTTTTTTTGCTCCTCCTCCCTCCTTCGACTTCTTTTCTTTAGCTCTCGGATTTTTTCTTCTCGGCTACTGCTATATACGCGCGTATAAGCGCGGCGCCGAGGAGCAATCGCTATACGCGCTCGGGCCCGGTGATTGGCGTAATTTTTTTTTTCGCTTGGACATATACCCAGCTCATTTTCTTCTTATCGTGCGTCAATCGACGACGGTCTCTCTTTTGGTTGGCTTTTATGGGTAGGACTGTGATGTATACGGCAGTGACTGTTGTTTATGTGCCGGATGAAAAATTCATTTGTTTTTCTAATTCTTTTTTTTGCAGCTCGTCGGACAGTGAGTAAGTTGGAGTTTTTTTTTGCTCAAATGCTCTTGTTCCCCGCTCTGGTAATGTTGAAAGTTTGGATGAAAAACTCTGGGCTTCGTTAGTTTTCCGAGACACACGAGCACACACATGGTGGTAATGTTCGCACCTATGTCGAGCGAAAGAAAAACAAAGGGGCAAACAAGCATAGCGCGCTGCTTTTTTTCGAAATGTAACGAATCAATCATCGTTGTTTATCTCTCGCGAGTAATCACGAAATCTTTTTCATCGTCGCCTCTGTACGTGTATGCGAGAATCAGAGCTAACATTACCGGCTACGTAACATCTAAAATGCATAAAGAGATGTAGATATTCAAATGACATGGTAACGCTACACCAGTGTGACCAAGAACCAGCCCGGAGCGGAGGGGGGTAGGTAACGTTAAGAGAAAGAAAGAGAGAGAAAAAAATAGTCAACATAGAAAATTCATACGAGCCTGCTTGTATCACCAGATTTAATCCTGCCCTCCTTCCTCTCCCCCGCCCCCCCCCCCTCGACTTCTCCGTGCCGCATTAAAGCTGCATGAGTTCGCGCGCGCGCGCGAGGTATGTTGCGTGCGCCTCTATACACATACGTATATACATCGGCTTGCTCGTGATCCAGATGTAATTGGAGCCGGTCGCGGGCTCGTGTGTGTATGTAGACTTGAAAAGACGAAATTTAGTTCGGGAAAGTGTACGCTGCGTTGCGTCACAGCTCTTTCTCTCTCGCCCGGCGTTGCGAAATTTGCATCTTTAAATTCCCAAGCCGGAAAAAATAGTGCCAGAGTCGTACCGGAACTCGAGCGCCCGGAGAGCTTAATTCTCTCTGGCAAGTGTGTGTTCGGAATAATCCGTCGAAAAATAAACTCATCAATTAAGAAGAGGAAGAAAAAGCAAACGCTACATTCTTTGGAGCGAAGAGCCAAAGCGAAAGAGACACAGTGGAGCCACAAAAGCATCCGGAGAAGAGGAGGGGAGGCAGAGAACCACAACGAGGGGGAGGGTTGGAGAAAACCGCGCGAATCCTGACAAAAGCATCGCTGGAAACTCTCTCGGCGCGCTAGGGATGTTAATTTATTTAAAGCGCTCTTTCTTGTTTCGGACCGCCAGACCTCTAAGCTTGCAGCAGCCCCGCGCTTTCTCTCTCTCTCTCGCGCATGTTCGACCGCATAAATGCAAGAGAAGGAGGGGTAGCGAAGGGAAGAAAGAGAGCGCTCTAGTCCGGTGTAGCAGAGAGATGTTTCCTTATAAGGGGAGGTGTACACCCTCCGGGAATGGGATTTCTGGAGGAGTCTCGTCGGTATACGCTTACAGACACACGCGGCCTAATGGACGACGCTACTCTCGCGCTCCTTCGATTTATGACGTTCGGATTTAGCGCGTAAACAATGCCCGCCTACTCTTCTTCTTCTGCCTGCCGCCTGGTCATATCGCTTGCAGCGACGTTTCGCCACGCGAATAATGCTAATGCACGCGAGAAAAGCCGAGTGTATGAAAAGAGGGGGAGGGAGAGAGGCCTCTTCTTTGCCCTGTATGGAGAAACTTGTCCCTGAGAGATATCTGGGCTTTCTGGCGCGAAATCGTGCAAGAAAGAGCCTAGAGGAGGAGGAGGCGAATTGTAGCATTGAATTTTCGATGCGCGAGCGGGAAGGTGTTGCAGATCGCGCTGATAGTCGCGTTAATACTTTACGACATACGTGCATGCGAGAGAGAGAGAGAGGGGGGAGAAGGGGGGCTGGAGGGAAAGAGAAAGAGAAACCACGGAATCGTGAGAGATTCAGGGGCTCTCTCTGAGCGCGAGAGCTGCGATCCGCTCTGTCTCTTTCTCTCTTGAGCTCTAGCGCGCTAGATGAATATTTAGCGATAAGAGCGCACGGATGCGGTTGACTTCGAAATTAGCTTCGCTTTGGATTTCGATATAATTGTGTTATACGGGAGAGAAAGAGAGAGAGAGAGAGTGAGTTCGTGGATTTATTTTATTCTATGGAAAGCTGGGCTGCGATTTGATTTAGAACCGGCGCATTTTAAAGGACCTCAGCACTATATATTCCTTTTTTTATTCTCTTTTTGCTTTTCGCTCTTTGAATACAAATTTTCGAGAGTGCGAGAGCGCGTGTGTGTGGGTGTGTGTATTATTGTCATTGTCGAGACGATCTATTCTGTGCATTTTGACGAGGATTAGAATCTAATTTGAAAAATTACCAAGTATATTCAAGGATCCATTTAATCCAGCAGAGCGCACACCGTACACACTGTTGCACAGACTGTGGGTATAGAGTTGGTTCGCAAGAGGCTAGGGGGAGGGGGGTATCTAAAATAGAGGTAGTTTCGCGCAAACAATAGCTTCATAACTTCATTCAATTTATTCCACCTGTACATTGTCATCATTGCCAGCGGCCACAAATCTCACCGTAGCGCAGCCCGAAAACTTATACCCCGGCCGAATGCTTCTACATACAAAAAAGGCGCTCTCGGTTTTACCATACTCGCACGTACACGCGGCGAGAGAGCCGTCGCGCGGGCAGCCGCCTTTTATCCAGATTCCGGTGGATCGGCAAAAACAAAGGCGCTGCCGAGAAGGAGAGAGAGACAAAGAACGGAGTGAATGCAACGACCAAGGGGCGGGGGGGGCATTCGAGAAAAAGGTTCCAGCAGCTCGGAAATCTGAGCGAGCGCAAAAAATCAATCAAACGCTTAACGACAGCCGCGGGCGGCCTTTTTCTCTCTTGGCTCGCTAAATAAAGCATGAAAAAAAAAAACGCACACATAGCGAGCCCGCGAAGAAGCAGAGAGGGAGAGAAAAGAAGGAGGCGAGAAAGCCGAGAAGGGGGGGGGGAGTAAGAAAAGTACGAGGTCCTTTTCAATTGCGCTCGGAGCCGAGCGCATGACGAAAGGCATAACATTGCCGGCTACTCTCGCTGCTGCGCCCCCGTAAAAGAAAGCCGAGCAGGCGCGCGAGCACATACTATTACAGAGCCGAGAGAGAGAGAGGCGATCGCGTGTTGGGCCACTCTCGCGAGTGAGGAGAGCCAGAGGAGTAAGGGGCTTCCCCTCGACAAATTACCATTCTGCTTAATCGTGCGTAACTCGCCGCGCGCGCTCCGCAAGGGCCAATGCCGCTGCTCGTTCGCGGAACAACAGACATCATTTTTCCCCGAGTTAATATGCCACGCGCGCCCGGCCAGCAGCCCACCTCCCCCTCGAGAGCCGCTATACAATAGCTGCTGCCCCGTCCCCCCCGCTCCGTTATGGATTTTCTTCCTCGGCGCGGGGCTATACTGCGCCGCCGACTACTCTCCTTCGCCGCTCTCTCTCTCTCTCTCTCTCTCTCTCTCTCGTCGTAAGTAGCGCGACAAATCAAATTCCGCACGCCGTCGGCGCTCTCGGGCGATAAGCCGCTACCGCTGTTGCTCTGCTGCTGCTGGCCTCTTACATACCCGACTACGCGATTGTTTTTGCCCTTTCTCGGGGGGGAGCCCGCCAGCAGCCCACCTCCCCGGATTTGCATGCGCGTGGCCGAGCGCTTATTGTTTCGCGTGCGCGACTGTACTACTGCTATACTCTCTCTCTCTCTCTTTCTCTCTCTGGCTCGCGAATGGAAATGATTTGTCCCGGTGTAAGTGGATGGGCTTGCGTTTGTCGCCGTGTCGCTGCAAGCGATGTCGTGTAAAGGCCCCCTTGCCTTCTCCCTACCTTCTTCCCTGCTTGCAGCGCTAGATTTGCATGAAGAGAGCGAGAGAGAGAGAGTCGCGTAACTGTTAATGCCCGGCGCTGTGTAACGTTTTGCTGTCGCGGCTGATTTTTCTTGCTGAATAATTTAGGCGTTTATCAATATCCTTCTCGTCGCGTGTGTGCTCTCATCAGCTTATTCCGCAATTATTTTCGAGGCGAACGTTTTTCACACGGTCTGCTTAGTCCAACGACAGCTTACGAGATAGAGCATACAAGTACAAGTGCCATCACTTAATTTAGAAGAGAAGAATTCGTACACGAGATTAACTTGATATCTCTCGGGTGAGTAATTCGTGCCCACCGCCCCTTCCCCCGCTTACATAAGGACTATAAATTTCATTTTATTGAGATTTATAATACTGTCAGGGGCGTTTCATGATCGTATTATATCCAATGCATGTAATTACGAGTGTCCCATTCTCAACGCACAATACCGGCATTGGAGAAGAAAAAAACGTTGTTACACGATTAAAATTGTTGCTTTGCAAAAACAAATCTCAACCAGTTGGTTATTCAATCGTTGCGCCTGCTTGTCAAAGTCTTATTTTTCCACCGACCCTTCGCTTGTAGCATTTGCATTCGAAGCTAGATTCCCCGGGGATAGCGTAATCGAGCGATAAATCTAACTAAACAACGGGAACAAAAAAAAAAAAAAAAAAAAGAAGAAGCATACACAAAGTTATAGTCATCGCGTTAGCTGGAAGTAAAATCAGCCGAAGAATCCGACCGTGAGGAGATTCGCGAAAGCGCGGGTGAAGGGGGGGAGGCGCTGTTTGCATTGCGGTAAAAAGCCATCGTGGCCTTCCGCAAGAATAGAGCGAGAAAGACGTATAAATATAAGAGCGTCAATCTGCCTTCTGCCGAGCGACCGTAAGACGTCGCCGCGTGCGTGCCTGCAAGCCGGTCACGAAGTCTCGGCGCTTCTCGGGAATCGGGTTGCGCAAGCGCGCGGATCGCTCAAATGCCTGGCTCTGCAGAGAAAGAGCCAAGCAGCGAGCTTCTTCTCTCCGTGTGTGCCTACGGACACATTTTTCTCTCGGACTCTCGTGGCTTCATTGTGCCACGATGACGTTGGCTGTAGACACAGCTGCTCGGCGGCGCCGGCGAAACCTCGGGGGGATAACAGGCTTGACGCTCGATAATGCCGCGCATACCCGAGATATATATTTTCTATCGGCCTTCATTCGCCGGATAGCCGGAGATAGGCGAAACGCCGCGGATGAAATTTTATCCTCGCCACCCAATAGCGTTTCTACGGGGGAGAAAAATAATCGCGGCGTTTCAGCGAAACCGATAAGCCGGCAGGCGACTGGAGGGGTAAAAAAAAATCATTTAATTAGCAGGCGCCAAGCTGAGAGGGAGAGAATATGCGGTGGCAGAGAGCTGACAGAAAAAAGGTCCTCCTCCTGCAGCGGTGTTGCTGCAAACCGGGCTAGATAAAAGAAACGCTGCGTTAATTACGGCTTCTCACTTGGGCGCAAGAAAGGCGAGTGTGCCTATCGTGCATCAAAGCCAATCTCAGCCGAAGGCCGCGCGCGTCTATTTCGCCTCCGATCTATCCGTTCCCGCGCCGTTCTGCTGCTGCTGCTGCCCTAGCCAGACTGCGATATATATATAAAAGCCGCTCCGTTCCCTGGCCAGCATCGCGAACAATGAAACAGCCTAGTCTCGATAAACACCCCCTCCTCCGTCTCGCGCGTTTCCCGGACGCTCGATCTCGATCGCTCTCGGTGCGCGGGGATTGGAAAAAAATGAAGGCCTGTACAGGGAACGGCGAGGGCTAAACAAAAAATAAACAAGCCATCATCGGCCGCTAACGAGATAATAAGCACGGAGGGGTGAAAAACGCCGAGTCAGAGATTGGCAAATCGGCATTCGTAGAGCGGCGGCGGTGGCGGCAACAGCGATCGTGTAGCCGGGAAAGCGGCTTATTACACGCGCAGCTGTGATAGCGCCGCTACTCGCAATCTCGCGTCCGTTATTTATGCTCGCCGAGTGGAACGAGGGACTACTCGGTTACACGCCCATTAACCCAATCACCGAGAGCGGCTCACGCGGGAGGGGCATTAGAAAAGCGAAGCGCTAGAAATACGGGAGATGAAGAGGGCTACGCTGGAGAGGGGGGGGGGTTGTTGGGGCATCGGCTGCAGCGAGCAAACATTCTATTATAAATAATTATATGCTTGGGTTTTGTAACGAATGTTACGTGTGTTGCGCGCGCCTATGCTCGCCGATTGTGCATGTATACCTAAGCCTCCTGTTGGTTTTTTGTGTCGAGTTTTTCTTTTTATTTGCCGTTTCGCTACCGCGCGCGAGAGAGAGAGAGAGAGAGACTTGGACCGATATTAATGGGTCTCGCGGGGATAATTAAATCGTTGTGCCCGACAGACGGATGCCAAGTGTATATGTATGTGTGTACTATTGCTGATTTACGGTACTTGCCGGGGATTCGCGATTTCTCATGGATTGATAATAATCGATCCGAGACTTGCTGATTTATCAGGCTTAATGAGTTCTTAGGAACTCGCTGGGGATAATTTCAAATGTAATTCGCACGAGATTAGCCGGCTGTTCTAGATAACAAACTTATTCGACGGACAATTTCAGCTGCGAAAGTATTTTCGGTGCGCGCTCGGGATTAAAATAATTGCAATTGTTACCATCGAGGCATCGCGCGTGAATTATCGGAAATTATTTTTTAATTGCGCGTGTCTGTGAAAATTGTATTGTTAACTTTTCATTTGTACGACCGCCTGCGAATGACACAATTTTCGCAGGATCTAATTTTTAAATCGCAGCCAATAAACGCTAAATTAATTAAAATCATATAAATCAGCAACAAACCTTCACGGCGACCACACGCAAAAACAAATCCAATTTATCAAAGAAAGAATCACCAGTGTCATTTCGTCTCGATATCCCCCGGACGCATTCACACACACTGCCAAATAAGTCCCAAGCAATCCAGCCAACGATCCACTCTCTCTCTCTCTCTCGGCCGCTTAATTTTCCCGAGACGCACATTACACGCGATCGAGGAGCAAAGCCACGTCACCGGCGATCATTAATTTCAGCTCGGCACACAGCGACACATGCACACTTACATAGACAGAGCTACTTTCTCGTCGCGAAGAAGAGAATCGAGGGCGGTAGTCTCATACTCTAACGGCAAGGGGGGAGAGAGAGAAAGCGTCTCCAAGAGCATCGTCGGGATAATCGCCCCGGTCGATGAGAGGGAGCAGAGGGAGGGAGAGTCTCCGTGGCGTCGATGCGCGCGAGATTTACGAGCGACTCCTCGCAGTTGTCGATGGCTCCCGTGCGACCTCACAGAGCCCGGCTTTATTGGCTCGAGCGTGCACACACATACACGCTCTCGTCCGGGCACATATGTCGGGCAGCCTACACCCGCCCCGCTTTTCCCACAGTTTAGCGGAGATAGTGAGGGTGGATCCGCACCGAGTATATATAAGAGAGATAGAGAGAAGCCGGCGACGACGACGAGTCGTCCCGCAGCGCGATGATTTCCAAGGGCACACGAATAGCCCCCCTCCTCTCTCGGCCCCGCTGCCGTATAGAATATGGTTCGGGACCTCGGGAATGAATATTTATTGCGACGCGATGATTGCATTCGGCAAGGATGAGCGCTCTCCTCACCCCCACACGGTCCACGTGCCGGACTAATGCACACTCGACGCGGCGCTCGTCGTCGCCTCAAGCCTATTGCTTCCGTTGCCTTCCTCCGACGCTTTTTTTCGATACACCCCATACTGGTTGATGCGTTTACAGACTGCTCGCGCCACTCTGTGTTTGTCTGTTTACTCAAGGCCGGCTGTATTGGCCTTACTCGGGATGGGACACTGCAGCAGGCGGCGACGTCGATGGACTCTGTGGGGAAAAATTGAGGTTACGCCTCGGTGGAGCCGATGTGCCAGACGGGAAAATTGCTGTGAAATTCGAACGGACACTGGATTTGCTCGATTTAAGCTGACCCTACATATACGCTTTCGGCTGATGGCTAATCGATAGACTTGTTTAACTAATGCGTGAGATGTTTGGTGTTTTTGGACATTAATCTGTTTACGTACACACTGTAGTCGTATTACAATCTATAACCAAAACAAAAAGTATACCTTATCGTGAGCAATAACATGAAATCTTTTATAGCAAAAGGTAAAAAGAAGCGATAAGAAATAAAAATTTATTTCTCACACGACCTCCAAACGCTTCGTTCTCGAACAGAAGTGTAAAGCAGGGAGGATGTGTGTGCGAGAGAGAGAAAAGAGCGCATTCGTATTCTCGAGGAGCACGCGCGGGTCAAATGGATCTCCGGTAGCGTCAACGAGATTTACCTCGTCTCTCGCGCGCGCCGCAAACTCTCCGCCGCGCGAGCACTTGTTCCCCGAGCGCGCGCTGGGAAAAAAAAGGAGTCGGAAGGGTGAGCGGGTGGACGGGGGGTAGGTGCGTCCCCTCGAAATAATCGGACGCAGTCCACGTGAGCGTGCTACGTGAGCGAGGGAGCTTCTGTTGCCGGCGTAGACGTCGGATGGTACACACGGCTGAGTATACAGGCTGTTGCTGCTGGATATCGTGTGAACCGGATGTACGAGCGTTTGTTCGGCTCTTCGGGGCTGAATTCGATTTTCATATTTGGAGGAACGCTGGTTGGATACGGAATTCGCCCTATTTGTACGCGGAGTTTTTAGTCGCGCGGGGAGAATGAAAGGTGTCTAATTTGGGCGTAAGCAGGTTTTTGTAAATTACTTTTTGAGTAACTTCTTGTATTATGGAGTTAGAATGGAGTTGTCGGGCTTTTTTTTTGTTTGAGGGGAGGTTTGTTGAAGGGAGAAAGGCTCGAAACTACACGAGAACTCGCGTATGCAGAAAAGAAACCGGAGGGCCAAGAAGTAGCTATTGTGCAACAGTAAACGAGCGCTTAGTCGTAGAGTCTGAATGCCACTCTCGCGGCCGGGGAGGAGTAAAAAAAATCGGAAATCTTGTACACTGAGAGAAGGACATAATAAAAATTACTATATAAAATAGTAATCGGGGTACATGATTTGCCACGTAATAAAAATTACTATATTACATCATAGAAATTGTTTTGTGCCTATTTAAATTAACTACATTGTGTAGTAAAATTTATTAGCTTTATAAATAGATTATAAATAGATTTTATTATATACTATAGTAAAATTTATACTTTTTCTTTTTTTGTATATTGTAACATTCGCATTTCGGACTCCGTAGACCTCATAGCGACGTTATACAAAAATGATTGAAATTACCACAACTGTCCCTGTTCGGGCGCCAGTTGTG